>JASANG010000107.1:0-60343 GCA_030248215.1 Enoplolaimus lenunculus | reverse complement strand
TATATGTATTCGTTCAGTTACATATGCTCTTAATACATAAACTATACAAATTGCCTCGAGCTTTGACGTCCAGAACGTTGAAACACCTATACGTACAATTCAAAGAAAACGCTGCCGCCATGTGACGACGTTAAAAACAAAACATTCGTACGTTTACAATTTAACGCAACACAGGGGCGTAGCTAAGATTTCATATCGAAGTATATAACTGTATGCATAGCGTTTACGGCTTAGCACATTTAATGAGCATATTTATTTGGCTTATAATTTCTAAAATTATGGTAAAGCCTATTAAAAGTGATTTTTTTTGCATGACCATATATTTCAGAATATTGCAGTATCCTTTTGAGTTTGAACACGCCCATACGCGAAAAATATGTCATGTGTTGCAGCCAAAAGTCGTAAACAACTGCAACAATTTGGATGCACAAGCTCAATATACAGCAGAATGATTGTTGCTGATAAAATTTTCGACAGAAAATAGACGCCGTTTCAATTGCTGCGAAATCCACAAAAATAATTTTAGATTAGATGTTGAACACAGCACGAAAAAATCATATTGAAAACCAGGATGCAACCCGAATTACAATTTACCGGAAACGGAAAGTTAAAATACATGCCACTGAAAAATTCATTTAATCTGCTTTTCTATATATTGGTGAAATATATAACCTTAATTGAAAATAGGCACGTATTTACTTAATTGTCGTATTTTAGATGTTCATTATCTACGAAAGCGAAATATATCTTCGATTGTTTATTCTCAGTGGCTGTCAAGGTTTATTAAATATCATGTATACTAAGGAAATCTATTTTATTTTATCGTCATTTTTTAGTAAAACGCTTAATTTCCACCGACTAAAACTTAATACCGGCGGAAGGCGAAAAAATTCCGGAACCGGAAGGTGAAAAAATGCCTAAAACTGAATACCGAGTGCACCCTGATGAAAACCCATACCTTGGATAAATTTAAGGTGCTAAAGGATAGCAACAAGCGCAATGATTTCACTATATATCAATATCCGGCGGATCCCTGTATCACCTGCATTAAATTAAATTAGATTGCACACACGTACGTACTATGAGAATTTGACCCAGCTGGGGTGTAGCCAGGACCCAGGTTTAGTGCATACTGCATACATGTATATATGTATACTGTAACAATTGAAAATTAATGCCATTTAATTTAAAATGTTTTGACTTGTTGCTGTAATTCATGGTGCTATACTGGCACAATAGCGGGACTTGATTTGATTATTTTTTTGCATTCTTGCATAATGGGGAAACCACTAGCGTAAAGCGTAGCCAGCGATTAATGGTCTGTAAAAAAGGGTTAGGAGCGTAAACACTGCAGTTTTCTCGCACGAGAGATGTATCAACTTCACTTGTTGGAACCGCACAAATTAACCGATATAAAAGTATGTATATATAAATGCTTGACACAAATTAAACAGATAACTTTGATATGTATATATCTTGGAAACAGGCGGAGGTACGGAATATGGACCCAAATCTGTGCATATTTGCACTACGTATATTTGCGTAGGCCATAACGTTTGAACCGTTGGCCACGCAGCTATGAAAGGGGGTACCGTTATAGTCAGCTTGTCGAGAGCTAAAGGATAGACTGCGGTTCATTTAATCCCAAGCGAATCCAGATTCCGCATCGTCGCCTGGAAACAAATTAAGTAAATACAAAATCTAACAATATATACGTGTTACGTACCGGATGGTCCGCATCCAATTCAGAGCCATAAGATAACACACGGTTTGCGAATTCGTCCAGATCTCGAATTTTTCGTGGAAACCATGGAATTGAGTCTAAAATGATAGAAACAAATATAAAGGCTTTAACACAGAACATATTTGAAGCTGACAACAGTTGCACACTGAAATAGCACAATAACAATAAGAAGCTAATGCATAGCACAAAAATAAATACCGCAAAACAACGAACAAAGCGGACAAAAACATTAACACCAATTTCCGTCCACATATATTTTACATTATTAGACTGTCATAAAACACATCCGTCATTATCTATAATCATCCTGAGAGCTGAATGACATTGACCGAAACTCTTCGAATTAGCTGAAATGAACCAAAAGTTTACAGGCCACAAGTCCAAACATTAGTACAAGGGGGCCTCTGCAGAGCACAGTTAATACCGTTGGACTTCGTGCGTTAAGTCTATAGAGAAGACAGACATACTATATTTCATTAGTTCCAGTGGTTTTATACTACGTGCTGTAGTGACCCGAATATGAGGTGGACTGATATTTGTTTGGCCTCTCCAGAGAGTACCTCCCATCTTCTTATTCGGCTAAGGACTGTTATTTATTTTTAACCTGCGCTCCGCCTCCCTTCGTTACTGATATATATCCGGTATTGCAACTATCCGTCGAATTAAACGTTTATTTGTCTTGTCTCAAAAGCTTGATGGATAATACAAGGTTATACTTAGAAATGAACTTCAAAACTTAAATATGCTTTACGGTTTCGAACTCAACTTTTTTGGGCCTGGAGTCATTTATGCTCTATAATTAGCGATAATTGACATTTATGGACTCTTATAAGGGTTTCTCTTATTAGGGATACGGACTCCTATTGATCGAGGCTCAGAATGGGGACCCATTGCACCCTGCCGGATATGGACCGGATATCCGGTTCCAGTTTAATATCCGGCAAAAAATCGACATCCGTATGCGATTCAGGTATAAATCTATCGGATACCGTATATTTGCGGTTGTGATTCCAAATATCATAATACTGTTTTTACGTGTCGAAATACTAGATATTTTGCAAGAACTGCAATTTCGGGCAAGTCAACAGTGGACACTGACATGGAATGAAATATCAAAACAAAAAATTAAATTTACATCCATAAAAATATATTTTTGCACAACTCAACACTTCCAAACAGCGCACAAATTTAAAAATCCTATATCCGGACATCTGGCTCCGGTAAATTAATATCCGCTCGATTCCTGAAACTAGTATGTATTAAACTTTCCGCAATCAGACGTCTGGCTATCGAGTTATTTTAAAATAACTGAATTGGGCGCTGAGGCATATGACCGCTGACAGCCCGTCAAATCAGTTACATTGAGAACTACTCGTTAACTTGACTTCTGATTAGTGATTGCAGACACTTTAACACCAATAGTAATCAGGGAAGGTCATCAGAAACTCAAATATGCAAAAATTTTCCAAATCCAACCATTTATTTTTGAACAAACCCCGGGTGGAAGCGGGATAACCGAAAGGGCCCGAATTCCGGCTGCTAATGTGCTCCGGTGCTAGCTATCTTTAATTTCTTGCTTTTAATTACAATGAACTTACTAGAATACATCCTGATTTTATCTTCTACTGAGTTATATTATTACCTCTGAGATTACTAGGGAACACTAACGCGAAAAATTAACGCAGATAGAAAAGGATTTTTTCATTTTCCGGAAAAAAATGGAAAAAATTCATCTTTTCCGTATCCATCTCATTGTTATGTTGCAAAAAGTGTCGGCAACGAATCGACAGTTTTTTTGCAGTGCTAAAGCCGCAGTGCTCCAGCGCAATCGCTCTTGAGCGGTTGCGTAGACGAGTTAACCAAAAACAATTTTGATCATTCGTACTATTTAACAATTGTCACAATTTTAGCAATTGCTAATAGAACCAATAATCTGGTTGAGACTGACAAACAAACTCCAGAACATAAGACAAAATGAACGAAGGACACAGAATTTGACTTACCAGGCAGATAACCATTCTCTAAAATCAGCAAGCTAAAACAGCAAGTTAAGAAAGCACGCGCACTGTATATAGGACGAGACACAAAATAGCATCTGTACGTGTGGAAAGCTTCCAAAACGAACAGGGTCGTAATTCCAGAAAAAAGATTTGGTGTCAAAAAGACTTCCAAGCATACACCGGACCAGAAACGTCCATAATGCATCGTTCACAATAAGAAATTTCATTTTGTCACCGGAAACATTATGAGGCACGCTTAACACGTGTCAATTTTCAAAATTGTCATGCGTTAACCCTATCCTAACCAAAAAATTGCGTTAACCTACCTAAGCACATGTCACTGCTCTATCCTAATCCGTGTCACAGAGCATTTTGTAACACGCGTTAGGGTGCAGTTAACCCAATTTTTGCGTTATGGTAGGGTTAACGCGTAACAATTTAGAAATTTGACACTTGTTAACCCTACCTTATAGAGTTTTCGGTGGCAAAATTAAATTTTTTATTGCGAACGACGCTTAAATTGCTAAGTTCCCTGGCGACTATCAAAAACAACAAGTTACGTAATATATATACATAAACGAGGATGTTAGTTTTAAACTTTAATTTAATTTTAGGCCACGATGATTCATGGTGCTGGTATTTCCCGTCATGGATTCACGCATAAATACATAAATTTCTGGTGTAAATTACGCTGATTTGCTCAAAACATGCCTAACACGGACGTACATAAACTAGGTCCAAACGCAAGTCTTCTCCGTAAAACCACAAAATTTTCCCGGCCAATATAGGAAATAACTGGTCACGGGTGCAGCCAGGGTTTTTGTTTAGCGGGACCACACAAATACTTTAAATATACATATAGTGTGCTAATCAGTTTTCATAATATAGCATGTGCGCTGGGTGGAAACTGGAACTGGATTATACCGGAATCGAAATCAAAATACAAATTTTGTGACAATGCATAATATAATTTGTATTAACAAATTATTGTATCTGTTAGCTGGCAGCAGTTTCTAAAAACGTCGCATCAACTTATTGGCATGTTTTTGGTTCTGTAACGCTAAACTACATTCAATTATTATTCTCAAAATAAAACGGTAGTTTTGTAGTATGATTAAACCAGTCGTAGCACGACTACATGTATAGAGCGAAGCTCGAATACACTTAAGCAATTAAGCTAATATGTAAATTAGCTATTAGCTAACTTTTCAATTATCCGTTTTAGAGATTTGTAAACCATTTATTCATATTCCTCGTACTCACGAGCCCCTTAGAATTGAAATTAGATTGCTTGTAACCAGGGTGCAACCGGAATTAAAATTTCAGAAAACGGATCCGGAATTTGAAAAAATTACCGGAAGCGAAACCTATTTTCGGCGATTGTCAAGGTTTGCATACAATACTAATAAAATTTATTTAATTTTCATCGTCATTTTTTAGTAAAATATCTAATTTCCACCGACCAAATTTTAATACCGGAATTTTTTATTCCGGTAAAAATTTACCGCAACCGGAAGGTGAAAAAACGCCGGGACCGGAATTCCGGTTGCACCCTGGTTGTAACCCTAAAATTAGTAAAATAACTTAGTTTTAAATCTGATATTCTTACGATTAAAACCTACTCTACTGCGGTCTTGTGAGAAACCGACCAGCGGGGCACCACTACTTCAGACGGAAACAAACCAAATCAACTCATTCACAGGACGGGCGTTATAATAGTCGGCCACTCAAACAGGTCCAAAGGGCCCCCAATAAAATGTTTTACAACTCTATAACTTCGTGGTCAGCGAAAAAATTTCTTAGTTTGCCCAAATAGAGCACCTCAATGGTCGGTCCACCCAATTTGGAGGGCGCTTCGGCCGGCAATGCTCATTCAGGTGGTCAACGCAAGTATTTACTAGTCAGTAGCAATCTTCTAAACCAAATGTTTCAGTGATCCGAAAAAGAAATTTACTTACGGATATCCAGATAAATACCCGGTAAAAATTGAAAGATATCGGGATATGAAAAAATATCCAATGCCTATTACTGCCTAACATAGTTTGAAAATGTATTTATATAATGCCTTTTTACATGAAAAATCGTCCTTACTTATACAGGATAATGCAACGAATTGTCGTTATTTGTAAACAGCGATAATCAATGAAACTCACAATACTGCGTGCGTTGGTTATACAACAGTTTTTAATCGAAATACGCGGTATAAAAACAGTCACTACACACAACGCGTTAGAAAATAAATTTCGGTACATATACCACTAAAGCAATGTCGGTTCAGTTAATAGGAAAACATCAAATTAGTGTGTGGGAGTGAAACGCACAGGACATCCTAGTTTTAATTTATTCAAAAATGAAATTTCTTAAAACCATTGAGGGGCCATCGCCATCTTGCCCCCCTGCTACGTCCTTGTAACTGGTATACAGTTGAAATTTACATATTATTCCTTGTCAAAGCGAAAGTTTATGTGAACTGTCGAAAACTTCAAACAAAGCTGTACCGTTAGTATATAAACTGCAAATGCATCTTAAGATGACCAAAAGCTCGGATTATAGGGCAGTGGATATATAGACTTGTACACGATGCTTAAAGAACAGATGGAGTACATCATTATATCATAAACGCGAAAACTTAAACCCTAACAAACGTAACAGATTATAATTTTATGACAATGGTTCATTTAAAATTAATTTTTTTAAAAACAAACAACGCAAGAGCTTGATCAGACGCACTGATATATGCCAATAAGTGAATTGATAATGATAATATTCCAACCCATTGTTGTGGGCAAAAATTATTTGCAAAGTTTCGGCAATTTTTCTGCCAATGCCGATGCTGATACTCACGAAAACAGCCGATTATTACTGATGCCGATTAATCGCCACGTCCCCTGTTATTACGTTATTGAACGAAGCGTTTTATGTTTTCTACTCTCGGGTCGAACGGTGGATGTCCGTCCGTCCGTCCATCTGTCCGTCTGTCCATCTGAAATGAATCTCAGGAACGGCTGAACCGATTTTGATAAACTTTTTTTTGTTTGAAAACCAATTATCCTGGGGTGTTAACCTCGCATTGGGGTTTTAAAATTTTAAGCCGTTTATTAGTACAGGCTAATTTGCATAATTAATTAAGCCTAAATTAGGGCTTTCTACATTATTTCACTAATTATTACAGTTAGAAACAATCTAATTTTAGCATTAAAGGGTTTTTGGGTGCGAGGAATTTGCATAGACTGTTTACAAACCTCCAAAACCGATAACTGAGTAGTTAGCTATTAGATAATTTGCATATTAGCATAGTTTATGAGCCTAAATTAGGACTTTTTACAATATTTCACTAATTATTAAGGTTAAAACTTAAAAGCAATATAATTTCAGCGCTAAAGGGTTTTGAGGTGCGAGGAATTTGAATATATTGTTTATAAACCACCAAAACCGGTGATTGAATAGTTAGCTAAAAGCTAATTAGCTAATAGCTAATTTATTTGCATGTTAAAACACTTGAGCCTAAGTAGAATCCCAGCGAATCCACAATTTGTCCGTGCTAATTTACCGAATCCGAATCTTGCATGTTGCAAATTTCTGTTATATCTATAATTTGTTTCAGAATAGCAACGCAATGCCAGCCGCATAACTTTTAAACGTTATTGCGCTACCTAAATTGGCCCAGGCTCCGGCAAAACTCTACAAAAATCGGACCCGGACGTCTCTTTCTCCCGGAGCTGTAGGCACTTCTGGTTTGTACTCTGGCTAACGTTACTTGTCAAAACGCTTTTAAATTTATATCATTGCTTTATTCTCTGGGATGTGCCGATTAATCGTGATTGGTATTAATCCGCACTTTTCGTGAGTATAGATAGGCATCGGCACTGCAAAAAAATGCCGATTCTTTGTCGATACTTTTTGCAAATAACAGTGACTTAAGATATTACTTTCACTTGTTGGCGTGTGTCGCTGCCAGGGGGTCAACGAGTCCACGATTGGACCGAATCCAAATCCATTACTAATCTGCCAAATATGAATCTTGCATGTCGCAAATTTCAGTTGTTATATCTATAATTTGTTTCAGAATAGCAACGTAATGCCAACCGCATAACTTTTAAACATTGCTGTATTTCGTGCCCCTGAAACTAAATTTTTTATTACGTAATATTACATGTTATTTAAAATTTTTATTGTTTAAAACTAAAAAACATAATGCCGAACATTATTGGATTCGGTTTTTTCGCAACCGAATCCGAATCGAAAATTTTTACCGAATCTGAACCTTTCTTGCGACCCTGCTACGCCCCTGCCAGGTATAATGAATTCTAGCCTAGCTGGTTGTTAAACATACATTCTTGTATATATAAATTTGATGTTTCGATTCCGACACGTATTATCCATTTTCGTTTTATACATTCCTATCACTACCTATTCAATTATAAGCAACAGGCCCACAGGCAAGTTGTTTATCTAATTTGGTGGTATATTCCCCTATCCCCTTGTATACCCTCTGTACTACTTATCATGAAACAAACGTGCCTTCGTGTTGGTCATGATGGCTTGTATGTAACATTACGCTGCGCGATACGCCCTTCAAGCTTTCAATGACTGGTACCACATCACGTGCAGTAATCGAGTCCATTTCCGAGAAAAACTCGTAGCATCCCGGATAGCGTCGAGACGGCCGCGATTCTATGTGCTTCAAGTTAAGTTGATGGTCCTGAAGTACAATAAACAATTGCTTCAAAACTAACCTTCAACTTCACACCAGGATGGCAACAAAGGTTCGGATTCGGATTCGGTAAAAATTTGTGGTTCGGATTCGGTTGCGATAAAGTCGAATCTAACAATGTTCGGCAATGTTTTTTTTTCATTTTTAAGCAATAAAATTTTTGAAAAACTTATCTAAATCAATGTTTTTGTTTAAAGTAATATACTAAAGTTTACAAGTTATGCGGTTGGAATTACGTTGATGTTGCGAAAGAAATTATGCATATGTATGAAATTTCCAACATCAAAAAAATTCTGATTCGGATTCCGTTTCGGATTATTTTGCAACATGCAAGATTCGGATTCGGATTCGGTACATAATCACTGGATTCGGATTCGGTGAAATTGTGGATTCGGTGCCACCGTGCTTCACACTAAATATTTTATATCAAAATTTCAGCATTGTATGCATACAGACGTACCTATATCACTTTTCTGATTAACGTTTCAGAATTTTTAATTTTCGACAATTATGTAACTCAACAAAGTCGATTGCAGCTGGTCAAATGTACTCACATTGCAGCTAGTCAAACATACATATATTTAACTGTACAATGTCTTGTTGACGACTGAGGCTAACCTGAAATATTCTTAACACTTCAGCAAGCGCGCCAACTTTCTCTTCACATGTAAATATAATGCAGGTTTTTGAGTCTTTTGTGTCGTCAAAACCAACGAAAGAGTCCATTTTTCTTCCCTAAACACACATGTATATATACAATGAAGGACTCTAAATAGGAATGACGTGCCGACACCAAAAATTTTGCCGCGGACGAATTTTGTCTTGAAAATATGTCAATACCGATTCCAATATTACTATATATGTATATATGTATATATATGTATATATATTTATATATTTATATATATGTATATATATTTATATATATATATTTATATATATAAATATATATAGAATACATTACGTCGTTGTAAAAGCGAAGACTAATAAACACTAACATCCATTAAAAATCATGATTTTGTGAGAATGGTTCAATTCATTTTTCAAACACATACGCGAGAGATAACTGCTGTCCTGATGAGCTGCACCAATATTATACACGTAAGTACCAACAAGTGACATTAGATAGCATTCTATAATTTCCAACTCACTGTTATGTACAAAAAGTATCTGCAAAGATTCGGCATTGTTTGCAGTGCCGATGCCGTCAGTCACGAATTGTGCCGATTATTACCGATGCCGATTAATACGTAATCGGCATGTTCCCAGTTATTATGTCATAGTGCAATTTGCTAAGCGTGGTATTTTGGTACGTACACATGCGTAACACGAGAGCGTAGTAGGAGAATCCCAGAACTTAATAAACTAACTCTTACAGGCTGTAGAAAAGCCTCTGCAGAGATCTAAAAAATTTTACACTAAATTTTCTTCTTCCGTAGAGCGGCATCAAACACAGGATTTTACTGAATCTAAATCCATTGCTAATTTACCGAATCCGAATTCGGATCTTGCATGCAAATTTATATTACTACCGATGCCGAATAATCAGCACATCCCTAGCACTAAATTGTAAAGATGCCATGGCTTATAGGCATGGTGCAAAAGGAATTCCGGTTCCGGCATTTTTTCACTTTCCGGTTCCAGTTCCGGTAAACTTTGACCGCAATTTAAAATTCCGGTATTAAAATTTGGTCGGTGGAAATTAAGATATTTTACTAAAAAATGACGATAAAAATTAAACAGATTTCATTAGTATAGTATTCAAACCTTGAGAATCGCCGAAAATAAACCATCGAAGGTAGATTTCGCTTCTGTGGATAAAGAAAATCTAAAATATAGCAGATAAAGTGAATACCTATCTTCAGCTAGGGTTGTTTCACCAACATTGCGAAAAAGAAAATTAAAATTAATTTTTCCGTGACATGCACGTATTTTTTCATGTCCCGGTTCCGGTTTCGTTTCCGGTAATTTTTTTCAGATTCCGGTTCCAATTCATGTAAATTGTAATTCCGGTTGCACCCTGCTTATAGGGATTAAAATAAGGCTGACAATCCTGTTGCCACGTTGTTTCAAATGGCAGTACAACCTTGCGAAAATATACATAACATTGCTAAAAGCAAAATGATTTTTTCAAAACTCGACGCAGTGTATTTTGTATGAAACTCTGCGCTATCAAACTTCGATAGTCAAACGTGCGAGAACTTCCTACGAAATATTAAGACGTCAAACGTGCAGGTAAAATAAATGCTAACCTTGCCAGTAATTTGCTGACATTCATCCACACCACCGTTCAAATGGTCATTTGTTTGATTTGACACGTTCATATTTAAATATTTAAGAATAACTTACAGCATATCTTGCCAAATTTTAGTAAAAAGATAACGAATTTACTTATAACCAGAATTTAAAAAAAAATGGAATTTTGATAACGGTTAGAATTCTGATTCAAAATTAGTTCTAATTCCTATTCCGATTGCATTTGTGATATGTGTCAAGAATTTTTCATTTCGTTCACTGTTTTATTGCTCATAGCTTTCAAATTAACAATTCTATGCTACTTTTAACTCTGGATAGCACAAAATAACAAAAAAATAATGCAACGGTAGATACCAATTATGGAACATCAGCCTTTCCATGTCATATAATAGTGTGGGAGTCCCTACGTATATAAAATGCCGATTCCGACAAAATTTATCTACATTTGACAATCCGGAGGCAAAACGTTGAAGACAAGCAAAATCGGTTTTGCTCTATAAACAAACACATTGGTAGTTGGCACTTCACACTAATGCGTCTTTAAGCGTACACTAAAATACAAATGATATAATTATCATTCTCGGGGCAACCGGAATTCCGGTTCCGGTTCCGGCATTTTTTCACCTTCCGGTTCCGGTTCCGGTAAATTTTTACCGGATTTAAAAATTCCGGTATTATAATTTGGCCGTTTTCTTAACTTTGCTAATTTTTAAGAATCTCTTTTGAAAGCCCACTTGTACTCCGAATATAAGCCATTGATGGTGGATTTCACTTCAGTCGATGATGAAAATCTAAAATATAACAGATAAAATAAATACCTATGTTCGACTAAGGTTGTTTCACAAATAATAGAGCAAAAAATACGATTAAAATGAAATTTTTGGTGAAATGCATTTTTCACTTTCCGGTTCCGGTTCCGATTCCGGTAAAATTTTCAAATTCCGGTTCCGGTTCCGGTAAATTGTAATTCCGGTTGCACCCTGCTGTATATGCAGGAAACAGAAAAGTTACGTTTTTCGCTTTCGGCGTATAGGAGCATTGTGGTACAAATGCACAAAATATTCAATTCGACATATAGCTATGTTAAATATCTATTGTAGCTACAAACGAAATTTATTTATTAGAAGTAAAATTAACTCCTTTACTTGTTTTTCGGCAAATTGGTTTGAAAACACTTTTGTAACCAACATGACCCCAAAACAATGTCCGCCTTGCAAAACTTAGCTGCACTCCGCTATAAGAAACATACAACTTGAAATATCATTTGAACTACAAAAATAATTCAGCCTGTATTTTCGGATTAACAACTCAAACAATGTATTGCAGATAAGTGATTCAATAAACTGAAATGCATTTTGGATGAATTTATAACGTTGAATTTGGTAGGAGAATGTCCAGTTTCAGCTCATCAATACGCGAACCAAACCAAAACATGTTGAAATTGTTAACCACTCTTACCCGGAATCCAGCAACACTTTTTGAAATATTGAAGTTCTGGTGCTAAACGTACAGTGTAAGGACGCGTATTTTTAATTAGGCCTTCAATAGAAGGTTTTTAATGTCAATATGTGCTGAGATTTGAGTCTCAGCATTCACCGGTTCGGAAATTACGAGAGCTGATAGGTGCAACACGCATTTGAGAATACAGGACAAAGAATTGTGTAGCTAGTTCTTATATTTGTGTACAATGTTAAAAATTGGTAACCTTCGAATCAGAAATTAAATTTGGGCAATGTTTTCGCTGAGGGCCGTGTTTCGGTTTGCCGGACTCGCCGAAAACCATACTTCAGGTTTTAGCAGTGGTGATTCTAGGGTTTTTGATAAAATGATTTTCGCTTGGTTGACTCAAGGTTATTTTTTCCGAAAATTTACCAGAAAAAATAACATAGATTTTTTTTGGGAAAAAATGGAAAAAATTCTTTGTCTGAGTAAATTATTTTCATCTTAACGCTCGCTAAAACGCTCTGAGATAATATTGTGACTGGATAGAAGCTAGATACTCTCGTGAAATGCCGAAAGTTTTTTGAGATTTATTCATAATAATGGCTAAACGACCCATTTTGGGTAAGAACTCAAAACTTGAAATGATGGATTGAAAGGAATGTGCTTCAATCATCACCACTATGTTAGCAGTATCATCATAAGCTTGTTGTATCAATTTTTACAAATTCTTGATTTGGAAAAGCTCTATGTGATAAAATATGTTAAAATTATTTGGGCAACCACAGATACAGTAGCGATCGTGAGCGGAGCGAGATGAACTAATCAGACGTTTTTGTCAGTATATATTATTAAATCCCAAGTCAAGTCTAGGTTGTTCTCTGACATCGAGCTTCTCAAATGAAATGAGTAAACCTCGCCGAGCTATAAAACAGACGGATTTTTGTACTAAATCACATGGTAAAGGCAAATGCACATTGTACGAAGCAAGCGACCAAAGTCAAACAGCGTACAAATGTCCTGAAGGCCCTTGCAGGGACTAACTGGGGTCAGTCAAAAGAAACGTTGATGCAGACGTACAAAGCAATCGGCAGAAGTGTCGTCAACTACGCCGCACCGGTCTGGTCACCGGTCATCAGCGATCGGAATTGGAAAACTCTGCAACTCGCCCAAAACCAAGCTCTGCGTGTAGCCACCGGCTGTCATCAAATAGCCAACGTCGATCACCTACACCAGGAAACTTTAATGCTGCCAGTCAAACCACACACGGAGATGCTCTCGAAACAGTATCTACTCAGCTGCCGCCGTGAGTCTCATCCATGCCACAACCTGACTAAGTCGCGTCTACCACCTCGCAACATGGAGGGCACGTTCAGAAAATATGACAGAGCAATCCGACGAATACAAGAAGGGGCAGATGTTTCTATGGACCCGCGAAACTACAAGAAGGGACTTGAAACGATTCACACCGACACCGTCAACCGCGTGCTGAGTAATTACACCGCCAATGCAGTTCTCTGCAGGCCTCCGCCTGACATCGACAAGTCGGAGAAAGAACTCAGCAGAGAAGCAAGATGCACAATGGCACAACTACGGTCGGGCCATAGCAAGATGCTGAACTCGTACAAGTGCAAAATAGATTCGTCCGTCGAAAACAAGTGTCCGAGCTGCAAGACACGCCCCCACGATGTGCAGCACGTGTTCAAGTGCCCTTCTAACCCTACAACTCTGCAACCGATCGACTTATGGAAGCAACCGAAGAAAGTAGCCGAATTTCTCGGTCTGGAGCAAGGCCACGCATAACATGATGATCCAACCCAGCTATCACAACAACAACAACTATCATCGAGTATTGTGCACTGGAAGGCAAAGTGGTGAGTTACACATGATCACTCTCGTACAAGTGCAAAATAGATTCGTCCGTCGAAAACAAGTGTCCGGAGCTGCAAGACACGCCCCCACGATGTGCAGCACGTGTTCAAGTGCCCTTCTAACCCTACAACTCTGCAACCGATCGACTTATGGAAGCAACCGAAGAAAGTAGCCGAATTTCTCGGTCTGGAGCAAGGCCACGCATAACATGATGATCCAACCCAGCTATCACAACAACAACAACTATCATCGAGTATTGTGCACTGGAAGGCAAAGTGGTGAGTTACACACGATCACTGTTAGTGGTTGCATGAGACTCACTTGCGTTTTGTCCAAACAACATTTTATATCATACATGTTAGACGTGTATTATATATATACATATATGTTCGTAATTCGTTTTGTAGTTTTTAAGTTTAAATTATATATTTAATCATATATGCCATATAATTTTCATATGCTTACCTGACGACAAACTTTATGGCTACCAATGAATGGAATCTCCGAAACGGTTTTATTGCTTTGCTGTTGGTAGTTACCGGGACTGTAAATACACTTGCGGCTAAGTGAGTTTTATTTAGGTACCATATACGTATCTTTTGAAGTTAATTATACGTTAACGTTTGCAATTTGCATAATAGTGCAGCTTGAATTCTCGCTAATTTCGTTTATGTACGCAATATTTTGACACATGCGTCGCAAGATGGATGTCGCTATCCTAAACTTAAAACCGCTAGAGGGGTGTTTCAACTATAGTTTTTGTTTAGATTGCCTTATTATGTGATACTAATAAATATTGTAGTCGGTTTTAAAACTTGAGTCATTTATCAACTACATGGTTACTGTTTAATTTAGCTTTTGATTAGTTAATCCTACGTGAATAATTTTTTTTCATTGAATTTCTAAATTTTGTATGTATTATTTTAGATGGGCGGATCGTTTAAAAGTGGAAAATTACAAGTTTTCTCACTCATTTATTCAGGTTAGTAAATACTGTTTATTGTTGAAATAAATTATCTAATTTCAGTGTTGATAGAATTGAGACTTATATATTGTTTCAAATTATTAGCTTATTTTATCAACAATATTACCCAGTCAAATACCAGACAGCAACTGTAAACGAAACGGTTACGCATACTTTGCCAAACATTATTACTGTGTCTGAGGACGCCTCAGATTTCTGGCGGGCTTTGATTTATCCGTGATTTACTTATTTAAGTACGTAATTGCTATATACAGTGCAATTGCTGCTACGTGTGTTTTACGTTTATATATGTATTTATTTAGTCATTCGTTAAGGTAATATATATGATTAAGTTTTGCACCGACGGCTCATAGATAAGTATTTCAAAACATTTCAAAGTTATTTTACAGGCGGTATGCATGTTTATCGGCGAGTTTTTATGTCTTCTTGCGTTTTTTACATTGATTGGATGGAGTAAATTGAAGCAGCGACGACGCCAAGTAAGTCATACAGCAACGACCAGTGTTTAACAAGAACATCTCTACTATATCGAAGTCGTGTTGCGTGAACCACTAATAGCTGCATTAGTCAAATGTTGTTTTATGCGTGTTTGTAGTGCACGGCAACAATTACGCTTAAACATGACTGATTATTAATCATGAACGGCTTTTTTGCTAACAAGAATAAATTCGGTTTCATTGGCCCATATTCTCAAATGTGTATAGCAACTATCATCAGTTATTAATAGCAAACTTAATAACTATTGTAATTGTAGAACTCACGCGGAGCCATAATTTCCCGGTATAGTCGAGAGTGCAACGATGATAATTTAACCGTTTCACTAATTTACAGGACGATTTTCTGGAAGGAGAACACGGTATATAAGAAGACTATCTTCGAGAGAGTAGCCTTCTAATTCAGCTTCAACATTGTCTAATTTGCTAAAACTGCAGAAATTGATAAAGTTTATGCGTTGCGAATCCGTTACGTATTTAATGCTACAACTAGTGTACATAATAACTACGCAGTGCCGACCTGCAAATACGTAGTCAGGCTCTTGCATATTTAGTGTTACAGGTGCTGAACCCAAGCTGCGTTATTGCGTCATTTTTATCACATGTAGAACCTTTTTATTTGACTGTGTGGTTTGTGTGCCGACAGCTTGTAGATGTCTGTGATGACTTGCGTAGTTGCATTTCCTGCCCTGCGCAGTTGAAGGGTACAGCCTACCGATTGGGTAAACTGTAGGTACCTCTGACAATTGTTATTTTCAAGTTCCAAGTTTTGTGATATGGTGTATAAGTGAAATGTTGGTATCGTATCGGTATATTTGCCCTTTGGGTATCGGCATTTTGTAGTACTGGTTCAACAATAACGTAGCATCACCTTAATATTCGTTTTAGAAGGCTTTTGTAATCTCCGTGATTGACGAGGACGGCTTTAACAGTGAATCTGGCAATATGGATGCATCAGCTTCACCTGCAACGGGTATCGTGTCATTTCCAACAATTAATCCGCTGATATTTGTTCCAGCCGCAATGTGTGACATGATTGCAACATCTGTTATGTACGTTGGACTCAATATGACAAATGCGGCGAGTTTTCAAATGCTCAGAGGTAAATAGGTTCTTGGCTGATACCCTGACAGACATGAAAGATTCAGCCGGGTCTTTTTACGGTTTTTCAGCATTTTGTTGACGAACCTGTTAATCCTTAGCGTATTACTACTTAACTTGAAGCGGCTGAACTGGCACTACCTAGATTTTGTAAGATGAGTCGGTTGTAATGTTGTAGGATGTTGCAATGGGCAATCTCTGACTTGTAGTTGTCTGCGCGAGCACCGAGTGGCGTCATATCCAAAATAACCGTTGTCTCTGTTCTTTAGGTTCGGTGATGATATTTACGGGTCTGCTTTCGGTTGCATTTTTGCGTAGAACCCTGCGGGCTTTCAAATGGATCGGAATGACAGTTGTCCTTTGTGGTCTTGTAATTGTTGGTCTCAGTGATTTCTTGCACTCATCAAATGCCACTGCTGATACTTACGGCGTGCTTACGGGTAAGGCAGCAATCGACAGGGAGATAGCAGAGGCGTGATTTTGTCTTTCTGAACCTAGTGGCTCGAATTGGTCTCCCTTCGACGTGCGTTTATTTCTTACATAGATGTCAGCATGGACACCGTTATGTAATAAAAGTGTAGAATTTTATTGACTGAATAATAAATGTGTTGGCGCAGTAACAGAAGGCGGCAGTCACGAATTGTTTTACTTTTGAACTTGGGACGAAAGGTCACCATTATAACACTATGACGATGTAACGGAGCATTACCCAAACTTAATTTTCTACCGATGGGGTATTGAATACTTAGTGGTTTGAAAAATCTTGAAATTAATTTTAATGTGATATTTTTAATTTTGAGGCGATTTGCTAATAATAACTGCTCAAATCATTGTTTCTGTACAAATGGTGTACGAAGAGCGTGTAGTTGGCAAGTATAATGTGCCTCCACTGGTTGCAGTTGGATTAGAAGGTTAGTCATAGCCAGGGTGCAATCGGAGTTGTCCATTCCGATTAGAATTCCGATTCAAAACGAGTTCCGATTCCGATTGCATAATCAATCAAAATCGGAATTTCCACATTTTAGTTTTAGGCCTACTTGTTGGGATATTTTGTATAAAAATTCTACATCATTCATCTATTAAATTGTTTTCGATAAGTTAACTTATCAATAATTGATTGTAGTTTAGCTTTACAGAGCCAAAAATGATTGCCAATTTGTTCATGCGGCGTTTTTGAGAATTATTGCCAGCCAACATACACCCTAAATCAATATTATACCTGTCAATACAAATTATCCGCATAGTCACAAATGTTGTAATTCCGATTACGATTCCGGTATAATCCTGTTACGCTTTGCACTCTGGTCATAGCATTATTAACAGTACTGTATTAACTTCTAGCTTTTAAAACATAATTGTGATAAAATTGGAACCGTGAATATTTTCACAGCTCTTATAGTTTCGTAGCTGGATAGAAATGATGTGTCACGCAATGTAAGGATATTGGTACTTAGTCTTTGACAAAAGCATTGCGTCAATTTGTTTAAAATATTTTTTGTACTGTTTGTTAAGTTTGGTTACTTGTTACGATTTGGATGGCTCTGTTTTTTAATCTTTTCAGGATTATTTGGGATGACCATTTTATCTTTGGCCATTATTCCAATGAATTGGATCTATGTGCCACCATCATTCAGTCCTGTTCCGCCACACAAACTCGAGGACGTTCCGTTAGCATTCCATCAAATGGCTTGTAATCCCAAGATTATAGTTGCGTTATTCGGTAAGTGTGGCATCAAGTAAAATAAAGTAATGATAACTTTTCGTTTTATCCACCTTGGGCGAATGAAGGTCAGTAAAAAATTTTATGTCATTGTTGATAAATAGTTATAACTTTGGTTTAGGAACAATTTCGAGTATTGCGTTTTTCAATTTTGCTGGCATCAGCATAACAAAGAATATCAACGCAACAACGAGAATGGTGCTTGATTCACTAAGAACGCTATTTATTTGGATGGTTTCAATTGCGTTAGGGTGGCAAGATTTTTCTTATTTACAGGTATGCAAATGTCGGTATTGCGTTAGATATCAATATTGACTTGAGCTAAACTGATACATATTTGATTTTGGTGTTTTGGGTCGGCAGTCTCAAATGGATTTGCGTTTAGATATATCATTCAGTGTTGCATTTATTTTTGTATGTACTTCAGAATTCAACGAGCACGATTTTATGATGTTTCAACATTACTACTTCGAAGGTTTTAAGACGTAGCCCTAGAAACCTCGTATATGTGTTGTTTTAAATATAAAGATTAATGGTGTACTCCATCATCGCACATTAATGTCGTATGAGATTTGTCTGAGCCGCTGGCGGGTAGGGAGCAAACTCTCGACAACATTGGAGTAGAAACTGAGGGAAGGCAATATATAAGAAAATACTTTTCATCTGTAAGCAGTGCTTGCTTAATTTTCGTATTTTAGGTGGGTGGTTTTATTCTGCTGTTGGTTGGAATGGCCATTTACAACGACATTGCGTTTGGACCTTCGTTTTTCGCTCGGTTTATCGTTCCATACGTATCCAATGGATGTGCCAGGTGCTGTGCGTGGTACTATTTGGTGCCGAGTATAGAAGCATCTGGAGGGCAGGGATCGCAATTTGGATACAGCGACGAGTTAAATCGTAGCACTGAGAATTCAAACGAGTTCGACCATAGTAGAAGGCGCAATCTTACTCTTGAAGCTGATGAGTAATGAACGAGACGTGTTTTGGAAGAAACAAAAAGTAATATCAGTTTGTTTCAATCATGTTTGACAGTATAACTATGGGTTTTGGGTATGCAACATCAGGGTTGGGAGTCTCAATGAAGAAGTTGAGACTGAGACAGTGTCAAATTCTTTTTGCCTTTTTGCCTATGAATTGATACATTTTTGAGAGTCTCAGAAATTTGTACACCAATTACCGAAACATTTCAGAAAAATTATAATTCACGAATTCACAAGCTCTAAAAGCATTAGTAATATAAGCTATACGATCTGCCAGATAGGTGTGTAGCAAAACTTTCAGCCTTATGTTTGCAACAGTTTTGTTATCCCACAGGTTAAAATTAGCACGTCGTTCAGTTCAATACTTAATATTTTTTACATATCACGTTACGTACTGAGGATTCTGTGTAGTGCTAAACCACATACTGATAAATTAAAAACTAGGGTGCTCTAAAAATAAGCGACTAATAAATTCACTTCGGTCAAACTCATGTAACAATGTTGTAAAATAGCATAAAATTTTCGTATAGCTATAAAATATGAATGAAACTGCCACAACTATCTGGCAGCAATACCGAAGTTTCAGTTTCTAAAACTGAGATTTTTCAAATGCTGAGACCTTCCATTCCTGTGCAACATTAATTTGGTCCCGCAAAAAGCATACTATGAGCAATTCCATCTTTGCTTAAAATTAGACACCAGAAACACTTAAAATATTCGTGCGCGAAAGGTTCTTTAAGAGACAATTCCAGCGCTGATTAGGATAGATGCGTGCGACTACGGTATTTTTCATTCCCCGTTGCATATTGGTATTTATTTATTTTCCTTGTGAATGCACTGTATTATTGTATCACAAAAGCATACTATGAGCAATTCCATCTTTGCTTAAAATTAGACAACAGAAACACTTAAAATATTCGTGCGCGAAAGGTTCTTTAAGAGACAATTCCAGCGCTGATTAGGATAGATGCGTGCGACTACGGTATTTTTCATTCCCCGTTGCACATTGGTATTTATTTATTTTCCTTGTGAATGCACTGTATTATTGTATCACCTGAGTAATTAATATATTTTAATGCCATTGCTATTAACATTTCATTAAACTGGGTGACCTTTTCTTCATACAGATCTATATATTATCTCATTTTTGTTACGTTGCTCATATAAATATGAGCTGTATTTACAGCCCCCGTAAATTACGATTCAATATAGCAGTTGGGCACACGTTTGAGAAGCAGTGGTGGACGTCTGCGCATCAGCGAAATGGCCCATGTATAGAACAGAGCCGGATCGTTTTCCAGAGGGGTATAATAGTCAGTTTAAACTTTAAACTAATTTTTTGCTTAGGCTTAGGAAAAGGCTCATCCATACGCTTATGTTTAGGCTTAGAAATATATTTGTACTACTGTTGGCCATGTATAGAACCATGCGAAATCATTGAAAATAGAGAAAAAATTGGCTGATCAGAAAAAAATCGTGAATTTGACTCGGTAGAGATTGCTCCAAAATTTAGTTGTCGTTTATTAAATTAAGTATTCGGCCACCTTCTGAAGTATGTAACTTTGAGATAGCAGTTTTTTGTTTTTGTCAGATCGACGAGGTTAGAGAAAAAGCAGTAATTATATTGGAAATTTTTTCTTCTGAAAATTCCGCGGAGGGCCTGGCGGTGTTATATATCAAGGACAGAAGCAGCGTTATAAACCTTGAAAATTTTACGCACCGAGGGCGGAATTTCAAAAAACGATTGAAACTAGTTTAATGTAGAGATAAGTCGCTGTTTCTTATAGCTTTCAGACACACGGTTGTTGAAGTTTCAGACATTGTATAAATTTCAACACAATGTTGTTAAAAAATTGTTCACAATATGTTTCTGAAAATTAATACACAATCAGATTTGTGTGTAGTTTCACCGCAAGTGTTGGCTTTACCAAACTGTTGGTTTTACCCACAGTTGGTTTCACACCAACGTTTGCTTTCACGTCAACGTTTGGTTTTGCGTTTTATCCCAATTGGTTTCAACCTAAACGCTGGTTTTGCCCCAACGACTAGTTTCGCTTCAAATGTTGGTTTTACCGAACCCTTGGTTTCACTACGGAAGTTGGTATTACCTCAACAGTTGGTTTCACCCAACGGTTGCTTCACCCCATCGATTCCTTTCCTTTCATCCCGACAGTTGGTTCTGCCTCAACTTCTGGTTTCATGCGAACGGTTAGCCCTTTCAATTCTAACTTTTTACGATATAAAACATGTACAAACAACATACAAATTTGTGCAAGAAATAAACGTGGTTAAGCTATTTTACGAACATGGGAATGATACATACTTCCTGTTACAATCTGTATGTGTTTGCACTATAATTTCGAGGTTCACAACTTTTGAACATATGGTCGATTCAGCTCGTCGAGATCTATTGGTGGATGAAACGCTTTTTATCAAAATCCGACGGAGGTACGGAATCTGAACCCCTAGGAATTTAACAAAAGGTAGTCTATCCTATATATCTCGATGAGCTGAGTTCAACGGTGCCACTTTTATGGTTGCATGACCAACGGTTCAAAAGTTATGGCCCTCGAAATTATAGAGCAAACACGCACAGACTAGAAAAACAAGTATTTATCATTCACATGTTCGTAAAGTATGAGCTTCACCATATTCATTCGTTAAACAAATTTGTTTGGCGTTTGTACATGTTTTGTATAGTTGCAAGTTGAAGTTTGAAGGGCCATAACTTTTGAACCGGGGACTCAGCAGCCTTTAAAATAGCACCACTGAACTCAGCGCGTCGAAATCTATAAATTGTTGCTTACTTCAATAAAATGAAAACCTAGTCATAACATTATCGGCCAATGTTACTTTTAGGGCCGAAACAGTAGATTAAGCGTATTCCTAAGCCTAAACCTAAAGCCGAAGCGTTGCAAAAGCGTATTCCTAAGCCTACGTCAAAAAATGTAGTCTACCCACCAGAAACATGGACAGCCCAAAAAGAAAACATGGGCCACATTATCTAAATCGTATGCATGCGCAATTTGAATTCCGATTGTAATCCTGCAGTTCCCAAAACGTCGGAAAAGGAACAAAATGAGACGCCTAAGACGGGGCTCGAAACCATGACCCAGAGATTAAGAGTTCTATGCTCCGGTTGTAGCCCTACAGTTCCGAAACGGAACAAAATCAGACGCCCAACGTGGGGCTCGAACCCACTACTCTGGGATTAAGAGACGCCCAACACGGGGCTTTAACCCACGATCCTGGAAAAACAAAATCAGACGTCCAAAAGGGGGACTCGAACCCACGACCCTAAGATTAAAAGTCCCATGTTCCGTTTGTAGCCCCACAGTTCCAAAAACTGCGAAACAAAATAAAACTGCACGCCCAACGTGGGGCTCGAACCCACGACCCTGGGATTAAGAGTCCCATGCTCTACCGACTGAGCTAGCCGGGCTCGTACACTTGCTACCTTAAATACTATACGTAGTCAGCCTAGTCAAGCATACAATATTGATATACGTATGTCTTGCGTTTGGGAATATATAGTTAACATTAATACGTACAATTTTGCTGTGTATGTGTGTATTTCTTCTGTGCTATAATATACACAGGGCAGGGGGGGCAACAATAGGTGCTGGTGCGTAGGGGAACCAAGATAGAAAGTCGCCCCTTGGTGCTGCATCCACTGTTGGTTATAGTTTGGTTGCGGTTTTCTTTGAGGTCTTTTTATTTTTTATTTTCAGAAAAGCTCTACTAGTTAGGTATATAAGGATTTTACATTAGTATGTATCTAATAGGTATAACAATAGTAGTGATGACGGCCCTGTGGCGCAACGGTAGCGCGTCTGACTCCAGATCAGAAGGTTGCGTGTTCAAATCACGTCGGGGTCAGTTGTTTTCTGGTGAAAATAGGTTTCTTACATTGTTTCGTTGAAAAACCCAGGTCCGTTGCCGGACACAATTTTCCCCTTTAAATTTGTCAGATATATGGCATACAGTGAAAATTGTGTTTCATATCTTTTGTCAGTCCGCCCCTTATCCGAAATTATTGCAGCCGCAGCTGTACACACACAATAGTGGAATTGGCAGATTGGAGACTCTAGCCAAACATCAGGTTGGGGCCCAATTAACCCTTTCTCACATGAATATTTTCAATTTCATATGAGATGTATTTTCAAGGTAAGATTCGAACCCCATTCTCACGGGTGGGAGGCGTTTACGATGACTACTGTGCAATAGGAGCTTGTCGCTCGAGCCCCATGGGGCTCTCACGTCTTATGGAGATTTTGCACTGCGCATATATGTTATAAATGGTAAACACTGCTCACAGTGCGTGTATTGCTCGAACATTATTGTATTTCGTTTCTTATAGTATACTCTATTAGTGAAAGGGTTAAGAGGCGGCTCTTGGGTTTCTCTGCGGAATTACCGAGGTTGGCATACCCCACACCGAGACAATTCATTTAAGATTAAGATTACGCGGCATAGTTTTTATTCTAAAGGCCTATAGTCTCTGAAGCCATTAAAATAATCACAGAAGGCAGAATAGTTCATTGTGAAAGAACACTTGCGAGCGAGGCGAGGATCCAGGCGCGTGTTTGAAACCTACGGCGGTATTTGCTTCGACTATTTCAAGTGAACTAAGCTTCATGCGAAGCGGCCAAACGCGAATAATTTTGACACTTTGTAGATTCCACCGCTATGCAAACAAAACGCTTGCGTTGGATTAGGCTACAAGCTTAGGCTTAGCAATATGCTTATACTACTGTTATGGCACGGACACAATACTATATTAAAAGTGTCCCAAAGCTTTAGCCTTAAAAAATATGGCGGTACGCAATATGGACAAAGGACAATTAGCAGTTTATCGAAAACTGGTTGATTTTCCCCGATCTCGTTCGGCGGTGCCTTTTTTTACGGTTACAGGTCTCCTTGTTTCTTTACTCAAGGAGGCCTCTTTAACTTTATTTTTTTACTTTATTAAACATGGACAACTGCCTATTTACAAAGTTTCTACAACTGATTTACGAATAGATTAATGATGGGTACTTGTTTCAAATTAGTTTTGTTTGTATCCAATTATAAATTCGCCGGCTACAACTTTGAAACCGTTCGCTATGCAGCCGCAAAATTAGCACTGTTGAACTCAACTCGTCGAGAGCGATAAGATAGATCAGGATGGGGGCCGCCAAACTCGCTAGCGAAGAGAGCGAAAAGCCAGACGCATTTGAAAACTTCGGCGGTTTTGTTTCAACCGGTTAGGGTTGGGGCTCGTTTTGGGGGTGAGGAATCCCTAAGTGGGGGAAATGTGGAGTGGCTGCTCCGGCCCTGCCTAGGGGTTCCATATTGCGAACGGAGGTACAGAATATGAGGCACTTTTCTGCTTCCCCACACAACTGAGTTGCGGGGAGAAATCTTCAGTTGTTTTAGTAGTTCAGTATTCAACTAAGAGATGCTCGCGACTCGCAGGTAAAAACGAGGGTCTGGCAAGAAATTGTTGTGGCTTAGGCTTAGGCTTAGGCTTAGGAATAAACTCATTCTTACGCTTAGGCTTAGACTCAGGCTTATGAATAAGCTTATAATTGTTATGTTTTATGGGGATGGTCACCTTAGTTTTATGATACGACCCGCCGGCTCGGGCGAACTTATTAAAACCGAGACAGACGGAAGGGGTCGGGAATCTCCTGTAAGTTCGACGGACTCGTAAACTTCAAGCTCGCTAATACGAGCGTTTATTGACACAAAACGAGTAACACGCGAGTAACAAACAAGTAATAAAACGAGTAGAGACTCGGAGGGTTACCCCACGGACAGGGATCTGAACAGATACGTGGCCGAATCGAATAAAGTCAAGTTACACGCTCGAAACCCGAAAAATCCACTTAACTATAAGAAAACTACGAAATTATTATAAAGACTAGAAAAACGTGGTGACGTCAAAAAACACAACATTTTAGAGATCCAAAATATCAAAACTGACTTCTTGGCTAGCTACCGATCGAAGTAATGAAATATGCAAATTAATCCAATTTGCATATTCGATACTTTGCCGAAACAAGTTTACGCCTCCGTGTAAACAACAAATTCCGAAAAGAAGCGCATTCCGCGCTATTAGATCGGAATCGGATCGGGGACCATCACTTACGGAAACGGTATGTTGTCCAACAATAATACTGTTCCGCCCCTGTTCTTTACATTGGTGACATTTTCAAAGCGCGAGCAAACATTTGTTATTTTTCACCCACGTATAGAATTTTGATGACGAGCGACGGACGAGAGTTACTGCATCAACCTTGCGTTAAATTGTTATACTTTTAGAGTAATGATTTGTTTTACAATAGGGCAAGGTACAACCGGAGGACTGACTGTGACTCTGGCAAAAGGTAGAATATTTACTGCCGGTTTCGGCAATTTTAGTTTTGACATTTTTCGTATTTTACAAATGCCGTATTCGCCGTAATTTTCTACATAACAAAACTTGTGGGATTTTTTGGAAGCTTCAATGGCCAAGGGTATTTGCGCGCCCGTTCCTTTTGCTCCGCAGATCATCACTGCTGGTCACCTTCGAGATTGGAGTTTTTTAAAAGAGACTAAGGACTAAACTTTGACAACACTGTGGAAAATATTGTAAAAGTCACACTTTGGACGTTATTTCAACTGCTTTAGGTATCTCTGACCCACCAACTCTACATCTGGCAAAGCTTCTGAGCCTTCGTCTGGGTATTTTTTCTGTTGTTGCACCCGTGACATAAACCATAAGAAAAGCGGCCAAATGTTACTTTAAGGGGCTTCCAGGTTTCTAGTGGGTTCATAAAACAGTAAGTTTAGAGTCTAGATTACATTTTTTACTTAGGCTTAGGCTCAGGATTAGAAACACAGGAAAAGCGATCATACACTGGAAACCAAGACATGTTTTTGTGAACGCATCAGAAACAAATAAGAGTAGGTAATGTTTGGCCGCGGGTGATACGTAAAAAACTGTATTAAAGTTATATATTTTATTTAAAATATAAGTGAGGTCTCCTGAAAGTTTAATGAAGGGTAGCTTGTTTTCTAGATATGGACGCAATGTATTCAACGGTGAAATTAGTCTTGAATATAAGATAACTATTGCTTGAAAAGAAGAAATTTATCTCTTATACATTGTAAATAGTAATTTCTTTAATATAAAACATTTTTTGACCATTTCAGACATGAATTTCTGATCTGTTTTAGGCTATTATTATCTCTGAAATACAAGACATTAATGTCTTGAAAATTTAAGAAAGTAGGATTCTTGAAATTTCAAGACAATTTATTTTGTGTGTACCCGCCTCGTTGAGGACATTGTCAATTGCCAATGTTCCTGTTCCAATGGTGGATCAAAAAATTTATAACGATACCGGGATTAAGCGAGGCTGCTGATATAATATGTAAAACAGTTTCGCACAAGTAATTGAAAATATATCAAAATTTAAAACATGACCTGTTGAACCGACCGCTGAACTTAGATCGTCAAAATCTAAATCACTATGGGCTCCATATTCCACACCTTCGTTGTTTCAGCCACCCTAGAAAACTTTAGGTCCGATCGAGCAAAATTTTAGAACCCGAATTATGCATTGTGACATTTCGTGACTACAGGCCTGGTTTTATTCAGTTCGATTAATTTTCTCGAAATCAAACGCAAGCGTTGTTTCAGCGAACATTCCAGCCAAGTACGTCTGCAATAAAAATCGCAGCAGTAGTTTAGAGATTTTTTGCGTTTTGATGCTAGAATATAATACTTAATACAACGTGTGTCAATACCTAGGATTCAATCTGACATATGTATATCACCTCTTGTAGATTACGAACCAGTAAATTGTGAGATTCGAAATTCAGTACATTTTTGAGATTTGATTTGCTCTACTTCTGTACAAATTTTGGAATCCGCAATTTGCATAGTTCCTCAGTCTGAACACGTATCGATAAACTGGCAATAGGTGCTATACGCATTTCAGAATATTTGCTATAACACATGGCCCATTGAACGTACTTAATATTTCCTGTCTAAATTCCAATATTTGTTGCAACATATTTTTGAAAATCTGGCACTACACTGTAAATCCCAGTGAGTTGGTTTTAACTCAGAATGGGTTGAATCACTTAGCCTGAGTTAGGAGTTTCAGAACTCAGAATTCTGAGTCAATAAAGCTCACTCTGATTTAATTATTCAATTCACCCGGAATTAACTGAACTCAGCGCGGGAATGAAGTCAACTCAGAGTGAGTTTATGTTTACTGTTATTAACTCAGAATTAACTAACTTTCTCGCTGAGCTGATTAATCAACTCATTGAAATTTGCAGTGTACCTAAATTTGCGTTTTAACTTAAATGTGGCCTACCACCTAATTAAATACGTTTTGTTACACAAGCGATTCATTTTTAATTTCTCCGCTTTACGAAACACGTTTGATAGATGTAAGTGAAACGCCAAAAACATTTAAAAAGATCTGTTTTATTTTGACTAACATCCTTTAGTCATCATATATAAAACCTTGAACACCGCTTTAGGCTCTCTAAAACGAATAGTAATAATTTTCCGCTCGTAAGTGAAAAATATCGCTGCGGACCCTGAGTTAAACCTAAGTTGAGCAGATTAAATGGTATGTAAATCGTCAAAATTAGCAATAATCTACGAACTTTGACAAACTTTTTACGTAAACCATCCTGGCAACTGCAAATTTAATAATTTGTTTCAAATTATTTAAACAAAATCATTGTATGACAAAAATTATTTTGAAGCCTAAGCAAAAGTTCCATTCGTCGTGATTGATGGGACATCAGAGCGAAAATTCAGCCGACGAAGCTGGAACTACAGGTCGATTTTGTGGCGGTAGCCAAAGGCTCGCCTCTTTGGCATGTATTCTCCAAGTACCATCTATCACTAGTTATTTGTGATAGATCTCTAGCTTTAAGCACTCAATACTGCACGTTAAATTTTAGTAAATTTTTGAAAGTTGCTATATTGCGGTGCATTGGAAGCTATAACTTAAAACGTGCCATAGGGGTTACACAGGCATTAA
Source organism: Enoplolaimus lenunculus (assembly GCA_030248215.1). NCBI lineage: Eukaryota > Metazoa > Nematoda > Enoplea > Enoplida > Thoracostomopsidae > Enoplolaimus > Enoplolaimus lenunculus. The sequence continues at coordinate 32,002 of JASANG010000107.1, read as the reverse complement.
AATACGTTCTCTGATTGCACCCTGCTAAAGCAAACATACATTGGACTTGGTTTACGTTCACTAGTGTCAATTCAAAAGACGGCAAAATTTCTTCCACATTGTCTATATTATTACATTATCACATGCTTAGATTTTGGTTCATGCTTAATAATCTTGAGGCCTATGTATAGCATCGTTTTTAACAGTGGTCCTTTGGTAGGTGGACAGGATAATCATTGGTTTGTAATTCAATTCATGTTGATTGAACAGAATACCCTTCATTTATATATTATTTCTTATTTGCTCGAAGCATCTTTGTTGATTGCCATATCTGGTAATCGTTTTCGTGGGTTTAATAAAATTCATGTGGGTTGTATGAGTGTTTGTTACATCTTTGGCAAAGATACGGAATCTGAGCCCTTGCAGGAGTTTAATAAAATATGGGTTATTGTATACATCTCGACGCAATGAGTTTATCGATACGATTTTAATGCATGCAGGGCATGTGTTTCAAAAATTATACCAATTTAAAATTTAACCTCTATATTTTAGCCGGAATAATACTTTCTCTGGGTCCAGAATCCGTATATTTGCTTCACAATGGAGCAGTTTAGGCCTTTCTACCTGGTTGGTTTGGTCTCTCTTATGGACTTCGATTAAAGACGTATGGGCTCTATCCATTAACGCAATCTAATTAGGGATACAGACTACTATTGATACGAACTCAAAATTGAGATTTAGATGCCTCCTATTACCGCCTCATTTTGCGGGACTACAATACAGCTTACATTTGTTGTGAACCAGACGTCAGTATTGGTTATTTGATATTTGCCAATTTGTTTGTTGCCTTCTGGTAACGTGATTTGGTTGTTCCATGAAAGTTTAACCATTCCGTGGTGATAATAACTTTCGAATTTAATTGTGCAACGTATAATGTCAGTTTGATCCTTGACGGGCTGGCACGGTACTAAAAATATATCATTTAGAATATTTTAGCCCAGCTTGAAAGGTTGTTAATTCAACCGCGTGCCATTATTATAATTATTTTGCCCCCATCTAACAAATTGATCTGACTGCGTTCCTGATTACACTTTATTGACGGAGGTGCGGACTATGGACTGAATTTAGCAAATATAGTTCATTTTATAGATTTCGACACTCTGAGTTCAACGGAGTCATTTTTAGCGCTGCAGTGGTCTCCGGTTCAATAGCTATAGCCCGTTAAATTTTAACTCTTTACCATATAAAACATGTACAAACAGCAATCAAATTTGTGTAAAAAATAAACCTAGTTAAGCTTTATATTTTACGAACATGTAAATGATAAACACATCCTGTTGCAATCTGTGAGTGCTTGCACTATAATTTCGAGACCATAGCTTCTGGACCGTTGGTCATGCAGCCATGAAAGTATTACCGTTGAAATCAGCACGTCGAAGTCTGTAAGGATTGACCACTTTTTATTAAAATCCTAAAGGTGTCCAGAATCCGTAACTCCGCCCACTTCCTTATATAAAACATTTTGTCGTTGAATATAAGTGTAACCCGTTGCTATAAACTTAAATGTTTCTGCCAGTGCTAAAAATATGCAGCAAACTGTTTATTTTAAGAAGTCATTAAGTTTGGCTTAACTTTAACAATGGACATATTAGCGTCCTTTGACGTTTTTGATCACTATGAACACTGGAACACTGCCGGTCAGGGAACAACCGGAGGTCTACCTTCGGCTCCGACTCCGGCAAAAATCGGCCTCCACTTCCATCTACAGCTCCGATAGAATTTTTGCCAGAGGTTCCGGCAATTTCTGTAGAGCAATTTTTGCATATCTTTACAAAATTTATCTACGTTTAGAGCGTTTCGTTCTAACTTTTGGCTCAAATATGAAGAAAGAATTTCAGAGATAATGTAAAAAATAAGTATAAAACCAAACGATTTATCGATAAATTGCAGATATTTGCTAAAATTAACAAATTAACATTATTTTAACTACATTATTTTGCCTCACCTCCGGCTCTGGCTCCGACCTGTTTTGTTGACCTTCGCATGTTCCGTTATTTTTCTTTGCCGGTTGTACCCTGCTGCAGACTTCAACTTCAAGTTATGGTATAAATTAGTGACGTTCCGCACGTGTTGTCAAGGAGGGGGCTTTCAATTCAAATACATTTGCCTGGGGTAGAAATGCTACCTTGTGATCGTTAATGATTTCCAGTTCCGTTATAACAATCAATATGTTGTAGTTCTTTTCAATGTCAGCCCGCACCACCAATGTTTTGGGTACCCCACTGCGGTATATTGCGAACCGGCGAGAACTCGATGCCCAACAACTTACCACTGACGGCTACACTGTAAATTTCAGTGAGTTGATTTTAACTCAGAATGAGTTGAATCACACAGTCGGAGTTAGGACTATCAGAACTCAGAATTTTGAGTTGATTAAATTCATTCTGAGATAATTAATCAACTCACTCAGAGTCAACGCAACTCAGAGTGAGAAATAACCCAACCCGCCAGCTGAATTGATCAATTAACTGATTGCAATTTACAGTGTACTTAAGTCTAATTAGCCTAAACATATCCTATACGTAAACTTAAGCCTATAAAGTGCAATAGCGGGCGACAAATTATCGGCGGTCTATATGCTTATAGTTAGGTTTTATAGGCTTAGGATTAGGACCATGCTTAGTGCCTTGGGTTTCCACCTAAAATGAACTTTGAACTCTTTAGCAGTGAACGATATAATTTTTTGGCTTGATACATGAGATTGGTCGCGGTTTCCAACTCGGAACCAAGACCAATTTTAAAGTTCTCTTTTAAATAGGTTCTCTAAACGTTTGGCGGCGCTGGGTAGTATGGCTGGACCTAACTGTTCGTTACGTGAACATGATTTGAAGCAACGATCGCGAGCAAAGTGACCGAAAAGCAAAACACACTATTACCTTTGGTCTTCGTGGGCGTATTTTTATCTTGGAGTTAAAACCGAGTGTGGTGAGCTCGTAGCCAGGATTTAGAGTGAGTTTTGAGGAATTCGCGAGTGAAGCGAGCGAGAATGTAGGCGTAATTTTTTGTATCGAATGCAAATTATGACCAACGACTGATTACCATTGCGGGACGCAACCCCCGGCCCCTGCATCTCGATACTGTTGTGACCCGAATAAGAGGGGGTGGCTAATAAGAGAGTGTCCCCATTTTGAGTCCCAATCAATAGAAGTCCGTATCCCTAATAAAAGTTTGTAAACGAATAGAATTCCTAAACTCTAATTAGAGTCCATAATTGTAAATTATAATTGTAGTGCGTAAATGACTCCAGGCCCAAATAGATGAGCTCGAAACTTTAAATCATACTTAAGTTTTAAATGAAAATTCCTAAGTATAACCTTGTAATATAGGTCAAACTTTTGATACAAGACAAATAACATTAATTCCACAGATAGTTGCAATACCGGATATACATCAGTAAAAAAGAACGGCCGATGGCGGGTTCAAAATAGGTAACGGTCCGTAACCGAATAGCCAGTGAGTACCCTTTGGAGAGACGAAATAAATATCGGTCCCTCGGCGTATTAGGGTCACTACAGTACCCCCCTGGATACAGGTACTACGCTTACTTGTAAATTGAGCCAAATACGCATAAGTGACGGTGCCATTTTGTGCAATTAGTGTAAAAATGCTCGGTTTCGGTGCGTCAATAATTTCGTACTCGTACGCGTTAGTCGCTTGTATTTGAGGCATCCAAATATATGGATCTCGTAGAGCTGTGGTGTAATTTGACGCACACGAATGTTGGTCTTGAAATTGTAGCCTTACATCGCGCCAAGTCTGCATTATCCAACCGTACATGGTTGTTTCGAGGTTTTCTGCATCAAAGCTACGAATTGCAGTGATCACTAGATCTCCGAGAACAATTACCGGTACGTTAGAGGGCGGTTCTTCGATGTAGTGGAACAAGGCTCCCATGTCAATATTCGATTTGCAAGAATGAGTTGATTGGAAACCGAATGTCATTGAGGTCAACGAAATGACTAGTGTAACGATCAGGATAGATGAATTCATTGCGATTGTATTTTACGCTGCTAATTTGATTTACTTGAAAATTAACTCAGACTTTCAAATAAGTTTGTTGAGGTTAATTTTTGCTCGGTTATCAGTAGCGTGAAAATGTTGGTTTTGCTGCCTCGTCCTCCTCCCCCCTAAAATGGAGGAGGAGGCCAAGGCAGGGTATTTGCGTAGACGTGCTCTTCCCCTCCTCCGAGGTGGAGGAGGAAAGGGGGGTATTTGCGCAGACCTCCTCTTCCCCTCCTCCTCCACCTCCTTCCTAAAGTGGAGGTGGTGGAGGAGGAGGGGTGGAGCAGAGGAAGGGGTGGAGGAAGAGGAGGAGGGGCAGGGGAAGATGTATGTCTGCGTGTCCTGTACTATCTAAAAACCATCCTGATCCCATTGCCTGAAAGTCATCAATTTTTTTAAAACATAGCTCAAAGTACTACCTATCTCAATACCTATATATGATCCTGGTAATATCGAACGTGATTTTGAATTTAAGTGACACATCATTTGTGTGTCATGTAATTTTTTCATTGTGAATTGCACACTTCTCCATAATTTAATACCTAGCTCTTTTCGTTGTTTTTAGTATTTTAGTAAAAGTTCCTTAATGTCTAGATAAAATATTGAAACGCGTGCTATACGTTTTTGGGGTACAGCGTAATAACTGTGCAAGTACAGTTTTAATGCTTTTTTCTATTTCAAAAGTTTAACAAACCAACCTGGTCAATCATTGCTGAACCCGTGACATTGTGTGGCCATCAGGGCTACGCACGAATGCGCTTGTTCACTATTGTCTGTGTTTGAGGGTATGTCTGTATTATCTGTTACTCGTTTGTTTACCAAGCTGCAAAACGAGCGTCAAAATTGTAACTTTGCAAAATGAAACTGATTGAAATTTTTAAAAGTTCACGGGTTTATAGGTTTCGAGCTGGCTGTAGCATGATAAAACTTAGTATTCTAAAACGTGTTTTACTTAAACAGATCGAATCAGAATAGAAGCAACTGTGGAAAGTTGCAGAAATTTAAAATGAACAACCAATCAGATTGCAGGATTTTCATCACGTTACTGAAATAGTACCGAAGTTTCTTACAAGGATTAGCTAAGCAAATTGCAGTATTTTCATTACTTCACTCAAAAAGCACAGAAGCTTCCAGAATTGCGCTGTAATATATAACCAATGAAAATGTAAGCAAAAGCCTTAAAAATTACTATAAAAGGAACTTATTCTAGAGTACGAAATCATTTTGTAATGTTAAAACTAGAAAGCAGACGTATAATAAAATCATTGGAACTCGTTAACCAGCTTGTGCAAAATGCAGCACATGTAGCAATGGAGTTACGAAATAGATTGCAACACCCATGCACTGCATGTACTTTAGACCAACTAGGCGAATGGGTCCATATGGTGTTTGGTAGGTACCTGGATGATAAAAGAATTGATAGAATTGCGGTTGAAAATATTTGTGATAAGCTTATCAAATATTCAGAACATTTGCATAATGGGTCATCCATGTAATAATGCGCGCATAGTTGTAAAAAATTGTCCACCCACCCCTTAGGACCAGTGTCGAAAACGAGGGTCTTTTGGCAACACGCACTAGGTACCTAGATAGCCGGCTAGACATAACGCAGATTCTTGCTATGGCGTTGTTCCTGTTAATAATTTTCAATTTTTTGTGCATAGCTTCTACAAAACAAATCTACAACAATAGTCCCTTCGATCAGTGTCTCGTTATAGTGTAAAAACGTTATACACTCTGTACTGTGGCTGTAACGACATAAGAGATACTGTAAAAAATGAATGAAAATTTATTGATAAATCGATCAGCGGCATGATATATCTTGGTATACTAAAACGTGTTTAACTTAAACACATTGAATCAGAATTAAGCAACTATGGAAAGTTTCAGAAATTGGAATAAATAGCCAATCAGCTTAACAGCGCACATAGGAAGCTTCTTGAAAATCAATCTGATAGCCCATAAGATTAAAGTGAAGTTTCTAGAACTTGCTAATAAACAATAAAAAATTTTGAAACAACTTTCTGTCTAGAACTTGCTAATTAACAATAAAACTGCATACCACAACTATCGAAATTATGATTTATATGTGTATATGTGTAGCAGAGAAGTATATGAAATGAAACAAACCAACAAGTGTACAACAAACAAAATGTTAGAAAATAATTTTATACAAATATATAACTACAGGTTAGGCTTGCAAACTGTTAGTTTCGCAAAATAAATGATACACCCGGTGGATCTTCTTCATAAAATAGAGTAGCCCTTGACCGGGCTGTTGGGATAAGACTTCGATCCAATTGGTGAACACCATGGCTGTGATGGCTATACAGGAGCACCGTTGCCCCCCCCCTTTGGGGGTCGGTAGGTCCCGGGTCTTGTTGTTGTTGGTGATGCGTTGGCGCGCGCGTGTACCCCTCTTTCCATCCGTCGTGAAGTCGACTTTCGTCTCTTTCAACCAGGCTGCCTACCTGTGTTTCAACCTAATGTGCTCTACTCTTGAACATTTTTGGAACGGCTATGAAAAAATGTTTCTATACTTATATTCTAACAGTAAAATATAAATAGCATTATGTTTATTCAATGTGTATCCGTGTGTATGCATTTCACATGTTCCCGCCTTATGCCTAAAGAACAGTTTTTAACGTGGGAAGGCATTTTATTGTTCAATGAATACGACGAATTCCCTTGCCGTCGGTTTTACTGGGAAAGATCATGTCACTCCCATGTCCCATTTGTTACCGAAAATAGAAAAATGATGCCTTTGAGTCATTGTTAACGATTTGTAAATCTTTCCTTAAGGTCTAATATTTCGGAAGTTTTGTTCGGAGCCGGTTTCTGTCATTCCTGTAGTTACTGTACACGCATATCGTCAACTTTGGGCAAACAACTTTCCAAAATGGATTTATTTACTTACCAATAATGGATTGCTTACTTTGAACGTTGATCGCTTCGAATATGTTTGAACACGGATCACGTTGAAATCGATCACTTAGTGTGCTCCTTCCAACGTGCCGCCCTGTGGTCAAGAACGGCCATTGTAAAATTTGTACCATGTAGGCATGTGAGACATACTAGTACGTACATCATGTGCGAAATATCGCAGCTTGAAGTTCGATCTCCGCTCCACAGGTCTGTTTTTATGCCGCTTAAATAAAAGGTCTGCAGTGTCAGTTCCAACCTTAACTGACAGGACCAAACCAATATTATCGATGCCAATGCTGATTAATCGGCCTATCAATATGTATTTCTCCTTTAGACAACAGCTAACTAGCTGTCGTATTGTTACAGCAGTTGAAAACACTGCTCATAACGTGAGCCCCAGCTAAAACAACTTCTTCTAAACAGCAGCGTGCCAAACGGAACTGGATTATACCGCAATCGGCATCGGAACTACAAAATTTGTGACTATACGGACAGTTTTTATTAATAACAAGTATAATAATGATTTAGGTTCCTATTGGCTATCAAAAATTCTAAAAACGTCACGTGAACAAATTGACAGTCATCTTTAAAACAACCTAATATATAAATGTTGCAGAATTTTTATGCAACATAACACAACAAGTAGGCCAGCAATTTAAATTAATCGGAATTCCGGTTGCACCATGCTTACCAAGGTGCAAAACTAGGTTGTATTGTAATCACAACAGCAATTATAAATCGGAATCGAACCAGGAATTTTCTAGTGTTTAAAATCTTACCGAAAACGTAAGAAAATTTGGACGGAGAGCAACAAAAAACTGTAAACAAGCAGAAACTTGCAACTGCGATCGAAGTGCTAAGTGAAATGAAAACAAAAAGAAAAACTTAGTTAAAGCCGAATTGCAAGCGGAATTGGAATTAGAATTCCGTTTGCACCCTGTCATTACCTAAATAACTCCCCTCCCCCGAGCCACTGTCTTAAAAACAATGTAATAAACAGTCACATTGTGACTGACACGTTTACTAGCTATGCAAGCTAGTTTAACTGCACTGAAGACATACAATAAAAACAATAATTTATAAAAATAAGGAAAACACTTGAGATTTTGAATTTCTGATCTTGATGTGTTTTTCACAAAAACCTAGGTATTGGGAGCGTGATTTTTAAACCCACATAACACCTAATATTAACTATAACGACTACTAGTCTGTAAATAGACGTAGATTTATCGCTTGCTGGTTATTTTAGAAATCATCAAATGGTGATAGACGCTTTACACAGTTTTTATAATATGAGCCTATATTTTAGAATGAAGTCAAATGTGTGTAGTAACTATCGCCAGTTACTGATAGGTCTGGTCAGTTTGGACTCAGCGGATGGGCGAGCTTTGAAATTCTGCTATATGCAAATTTTGAGATTCGCAACAGCAGTACTTTTGAGTTTGAAAACCTATCACTAATTGGTGACGCTATAGACATTTTATAATACAAGTACAGATTTTAAAATGAGGTATACCAAATCCGTTTTTTGCCATACCCCGTTTGGTATACCCAAAAACGTGGTATACCAAAAGGGTGTTTTAAGTACTGAAAAGCATTCAATATTAGTTGAAAATATCCTTGTTTTAGTTGACTAAACTCCACCGCTACGTTAAAAGGTAGTAACTGATAATTTTCCAATTAGTCATTTCCTGCATGAATGTTTCTAATTTCATGTATAATCTGGTTTCATGCAACGGCCCGGATTTCAGAAGTCTTAAATAAGTTGAAAAATACCTCGTTTTTTAGTTTAATTCGTTACTCTCGAACCGTAAAACTTCAAAATAGTTGTGAATAAAGTAAAACTGCAAACATTTGGAATTACAATTTATAGAAAATAATTTCATTCTTAAATAATTTATTGCAACTAAAGCCTGTCTTATCTTAACTGTTGCAGGTATTTGTTATTGACAAGACAGACGTGCTAGAATGCAAGAATGATTACAGTGTTTTTATGAGACTGTTTTAATAAAATTATTGGAAAATATTTCTTCGAGTGGTGTAACATAGTATAAGCATATTCTTCGACTTAAGCCAAAGCGTAAGCCTCAATGGCAGAAAAAGCCTATACCTATGTGTAAGCCTAAGGTCAAGGAACAAATAAGTCTAAACCTTTAAGCTTATTCTATTGCAGTCTCCACCAAAAGCGGTACGCTGCTCGAAGTAACACGGGCCCAGTGACAAAATAACTATAACAGTCATTGTTTTACCACTGACAGAAAGAACGAACGCAAAACCGTACTTCACCAAGGCAGCTTATAGTTTGCGAAAAAAAGAACAACATTTCAATTGTTATATGTTTTAAAATGTTTTGAATAAAAAGCTTAATCAAATGTTAAATTTACGGTTAAAATTAATTAAATTTCAATTTATTCTACAAGGTGGATGGTAATTACGAATTGTATACTAGTGGAAACGCCAATATATATGTCGTGGTCATTGAACCAATTTAACCATATCGCCAGTATGGCTAGCCACGGAACCAGTTCTCACAGTGCCTAGCCACCGTAGCAACAGTTCTGATTCGCTTATCTGGCTTCAGATCAAAGTATTTCTCATAGTAGCACGTAGTAAATCGCAGCCGTTAAAACAATAAATAATGCTATAACGTCAATAATAATACGAGATAAAACTGTTCACCAATCACTGCATGATATCCTGTTGTTCACAAAATGGACCAATTACGTTTTACCTTAGGCAATTAGTTGATTACTTCTAATCAATCAGGAGCCATTGCTGCGGTGGCTAGCTATACTGTCGATGCGGCTAAATTGGTGCAGTGGCTACGACATATCTATCATATTAAACTCACATTTCTGAGTTTTATTTTTATAAACTTTTTAAACTTCCACAATCTATACTGAAAAGCATGACCTGCTACACATGATGCGAGACGCTAGCGCTGCAAAACTTGCAACCTTTTTGACTATTAGCTGCGATTTGCAAAAGATTAAAAGAACTAAAATGTTTGACACAAAGGTTTAAAGTTTTAATTTTTATTGCTTTACTACTGCCTATTTGTAGTGCAAGTACCGAAAACAATCGATGGCTTTTAGGCTTAGGCTCTGTTTTGATTCAGGACTCGGTCGGATTCAGAGTACATATTTTGTTCGGGACCGGTTATATCCACAAAATAGTTGATCGATTCAAAATATGAAAAACATATATAAAATACCAGTGTATAATTACCAGTGCCGGAGCAGGCAGGGGTTAGGGCTTCCTTCAAATTCCAGGGAGGGTCACCAAACTCGCGAGCGAATCGAACAAGAAGCCAGACGCATTTTAAAAAATACGCAGTTTTTGTTTCAACCGGTAAGGCTGGGGCCCTTTTAGGTATGGGAGCGCTCAAATGAGGGTATGTATTGTGGCTGCTCCGACCCTGTATAATACGCACATAAATAAAAATTATAAAAACTTCCAATGAATCGAGGAAACTGCTAAATAATCGTGTCATAAATAAAATACTGTTTTAATTGCTTTTCGCGTTTCGAACAGCATCTTTCAAAACGTTTTTTATAGTGGAGAAACTGTCATATTAATATGTAGTTTTAGCTAAAACATTAAACGTTTTTCAGCGCATGTCAGAAGGTTAATATTTTCTCATCAATATTTTGAACGCTTTTTTATTCTAAAATGCGAAAACAGTATTTTTGACGCGACAATGCTAAAACAATGCACTGCATCCGGTACAATTAATATCGCATGTCTGATAACTTTTTTCCAGTGCTACGTTTCTTCAATTGTAGTCAAAGTCAAAATTCAGCGTAACATGTTTGTACATTCCAGCAGGATACTCCTGAAATCAAATATTGAAAATTGCAGTTTTTTTTGATTACTCTTTCGCAGCCGTCGTTTTTGTTTCAAAATGGTTCAATTTTGAAAATTTTTTGCATATTTGTGGTTTGTGACGATCGCCCATGATCCTTTCACCAGGGGACTCTAAAATTACTGTGAGACGGAGTTCAGTGATGGTAAGTTTTATCTATAATCAAATGCAAGGTTCACAATTTATGGCGAAATCTGTGATACGGTACAGTCTCAAATCGTTGACAGAGCAAGAGACAACTGATCCCACGGCTTGCCATATTAGCAATATGGCTAAATTGGGACCGTGGCTAAAAACATATTACTTAAATTCTTTGAAGTTTCAGTAATAGACCCACTGGGTCAGGGTGTAAAGCGGAATTTTAAAATACCGGAACTGGTAACTCCCTTAGTCAATATTATAAATATAATTTTGCCTCCACCATATATACTATTGACTCCGACAGCTCCGGTTCACATCGCCGAATGAGAACGCCTCAACACGGTAGAGTATGCATGTATATTCATTAAACTTGACAAATACATTATCTCACAAAGATAAATTTTTTCTCGTTTATTTTCAAAATGAAATAACTGCACTCTGGTGATTATTGAAATCATTAATACGCAGGAAACTCGAAGTATAAATGGACTATGATGAATTTCGATTATCTCTAGGATTTGTATTTAGAAAAATATAAATTTATCCTTGACAATTCAGACTTAGAAAATTTTCATTTCATACACCATTGTTTCGTTACTTTCATTCTATTTTTTTGACGTTTCACTATTCGCCAAACTTCCCCTTTAATACGCAGAATACACTCGTTCGCTTTATAACTCTGTTTCTTCTAAACCAGAGCGTAGGCATGATTTCAATTCGGGAAGGGTATAAAATGTTAAAATAAATTTTTTTGACCTCTACGATCCTGAAAGTATTTAAGCCGTCTTAAAAGTAGGTACTTTTTCGTCTATTTGTAATGGGATATTTTCAGTGCACTACAAAAAACAGTGAGTCAAATTGACTCTCTCCAAAATAGGCTCTACGGTACTACACACTGCACGGAGTCAAATTCGACTCCACCATAGTCCAACGTGCGACTTAGTGAGTCGAATTTGACGATTCGAATTTGACTCAGTTTGATCAGTCCCGAGCGCCTATTTCGGAGAGACTCAATTTGACTCACCATTTTTTGCAGTGTGTATTCTTCTCTGCTCTGTACCGATCGTTGACTTGTAACTTACCACATTAACAATGCTCTGCGAAACTTTTGCCAACCGATAGTTTAGGCCTTTGAAATCAAGACGCGGATCGACCGTTGTTTCGTTCCACGAAAGCTCAACTGTACGCAAACTGTAATAACTTTCAAATTCAGCACTGCATCGCATTGGTTTACCACCAGCCAGCGGCGAACACGGAACTAAAACAAAAGAAATTTATCATTTTTAAAGAAAACCATTTCATTATTTTTTCTCTACATTAATCGTTACTCATGTAAACATCAGGAGCAAACCGGTATTCGGTGACTGGAATAGAGTAAGGATGAGCTTTAGGCTAACTTTTTGCTTAGGCTTAGGCTTTCGATTTTAGGTTTAGGTATAACCAGTCGGTTAAAACAATGGTTTGTGTTTATTCCCAGGTTGATGGATCAAGCGGTGGAGTATACAAACATCTTGAAACAAACTAGCTATTGGTATGCGTTGTCGACGAGGTATATATTTGTTTAATAACACATGCGTAAAATCGGGGAAGTATACAAGCAGGGAAAAGGAGAATATATCCCCTCAAAATTTCCGGAAAGACTCGATAAACATGCTTTAACGCAGGCTGAGAATAAACTGCGAATTACAAGGAACTCGCTCGTAAAAAAGGCGAAAATATCTCTCGCGGTTTGAAATCCTGGTTAATACGCTTTTGAGTAGAATAAACACTTTTTGCCTGTGACATAAACTGAAAAATAAACATTTGTCGTGAAGGTATTAAACGTTTTGAGGTACGGGTTAAGCGGACAACGCCTGAAAAAATACCATGACCGCCTGCCACCACGTATACATACGCCCATCTGCTTAGATAGGAGTTTCAGTTGAGAAGAGACTCAGGCAGCTAGGAGTTACACAATAAAATTTAAGTTTTAAAAAGTTCGACAGCGAGTCGATTTGTCAATTTTAAAATTGATGTGTCCCAATCAAAACATTTGCGTAGGATCAAACAATTGAATCCATCGCTAGATTCCACAGATCCGTATGTACTATACCGCGCGTGTAAAATTGAAGAAACTCGTGAGCGAAGCGAGCGAGAAAATAGACGTAAAAATTTCGCAAAACGTTTTTTGTTTAATAGATTGGCGGGCGTAGAGACGCCCCAGACTCCCGGACCTCTCATGGCTACGCCCCTGCCCACGGCTGTGGTCTTGCTTACAAGTGGCCTTCATTTGATACGCGAACATTACATCACCGTTGGGCGATATCAATGAAAAATAATTTGGTTTTGGTGTCGCAGGAACTTCAAACTCGTACGCATTAATCGCTTGTATCCCAGGCGTCCACAACAGTTTCGCTGTGTAATGAATTGAAATATTTTGAGAACACGGGTTCAGCTGTTCGTAGCGTAGACGCGGATCGTTATATTCGTTGAATATCCAGCCATTTAAGGTTACTTCTTGTTTGTTTGGATCAAAATTTCGTACATTTGCCAAATACAGCCAGCCAGATGTTGGAATTGGCTGTTCCGGTGCGTTGTCTGGTGGAAAATGTCGCTCGTAGTCATCCAGAATTTCGTCGATAATTTTAGCATCAGACGCGCATTCGCTTGGATTCGTTTTTAAATCGGTTGCAGTCACGTAGACTGCAATTGCTAATACAATCAAGACTGATTTAAACATTGCCAGTTTAAATTATTCTTCAAAGTGAATATTTTGCTAAGTTTAAGTACGCTTTAAAGTTTCGAACTAAACTTTATTTGCTCCTGAAGTCACTTATGCACAACAATTAGAAATAATTGCCATTCAAAGCATTCTAATTATGGTTTAGGACTCTATTCGCTTACGGCCTCTCATTACGAATACGGACTCCTATTGATTTAAACTCAAAATGCTCACCCCCCTTCTATTCGGGTCACTACAGGAAGAGTGGATAATCGCTATTTTACAAGAGTGTGCAACTGGGACATTCTGTGTAGAAAAGAATGTACCCGGTACGCGTTGCGTTTTTGCTTTACGCCTCCTATATTCAGAGTGGGCAAAACCGGTGCGAACCATGACACTTTATGCATGCGGCTTCAAACGCTCTCCCCATATAGTTTAGTTTAGGGACACTCGTGTGACAGTGAACCCCTCTAAACAAGGGGGGTCGGCCAAAAACGCAACATCCGGTGGTACATTTTGTACCATGTGGAACCTCAATAGTTGCATACTTTTGTATCTGGACCAGCGTTTTGACGTTTCGAGGAAAAGAGCCGGTACAGTTTAATGCCGTCCCTGAAAATCGTCCAGTGTCGTACTGACGGATTTGGATTCCTCAGGACTGGTACGGCAAAAACGATCTTGCCGCAAATTCAAATGAGTTGCTCATCCGGAATTAAGTCAACTTAGAAAGAGTTTATGTTTACTAGCTCAGAAATAACAAGAAGTAACTAATTCGCTATCTGAGTTGATTAATCAATTCATCAGAAATTTAAAGCATATTATATTGGGTTTTAAAACTTAATAGACAAATCGTTAACGATGGCGCAATCATCTAGTGTCTATTTCTGAGATAAAAGATATTGGACTGAGATGGTCTTCTTGCCCCACACTCTCGATACGCCCTGGAAATTATTTTATAGTTACATTGCCGGATTAACACTAAAACAAACAAGGTACGTGCCTCTTTGCTCTAAGCCACAGAAAATAGTTTATTCCGGCTTAAAATATTTTAGGGGGTAATAAAGCAACAATTAAGGGCAGATATTTTTCGCTTTCGTGAAGAATTGTCTATGAAATTCATAAAGTACCTGCCTACCTTATTAAAATATTAGGGCCACCGCAACTTTTAATCTTGCGGTGCGCAATTATGTCAAGTGCAATTTACAGCCACCACTCAGCTGTAAGCTTTACCTTAAAACATTACCTACTTGAAGCTTTTGCGTCAATCGGGAATCACCCAAAAGTGGTCGGCCATCAACTTTAAGATATTTTAACGAAATGTTAACAAAATTTAACAAACACTTGAAAAAATAACAAAAAAATAATAATCATTTTTACTTAAAATTTTGTTGTGTTGAGATGTGTTCGTTGAAAATTTAAAACAATAAAAATGAACCTTTTTTTAATCCTCGCCATCATATTATTACATTTTACGTCGATAAATATATTAATTTTAAGACAAATAAATGACAGTTGTCCACCGATGATGACGTTCGCAATCGAACAATTTTGTATTTCGAACCCACACCTGTGCACAACAGGCGCTGTAGTCGTTTTTGGGAAGTTTCAAAAAAAGTTACAAACAAAAATGGTATTTATTCAACTAAAATAACGAATATTGAGCATTAACACCTACATTTGAAATCGGCTTAGGCTGACATGGTTAGGTTTAAGACTGTACTTACGTATATTTTTCATTGGGTTGGTTAGCGTTCAGCATCCGCACTGCTCAGCAACAGAAGCTGAACACTCTGGCCCGTGGGGACGTTCGGGTCCCGTTGAAAAGTTATAAACTGCGTATGCTCTATAATACTTCACACACTGCGTGTGTACTATACAATTATTTCGTGTACTTACACTGTTTTAAGGATTACATATTTTATGATACGGCATGCAATGCAGTGAACGGTTAAGCCAAGATTTACGCTTAGGCCCTGCAGTGCTGGAACAGACAGGGATAGGGGCTCACCCCAAACTGCACGATCGGTGCCCTCAAACACAAGAGCTAAGGGAGCGAATAGCTGGACGTGTTTTAAAACTTCGGCGGTTTTTGTTAAACCGGTTAGATTGGAAGTCCCTTTAGGGGTGGTCCCCTCTGGGGTATGGGGGTGGCTGTGCCGGCCCTGGTCGTTTGAATTTGACCCAAACCATTTTCTGGACGTTAAATTTGAATATTAATACAATAAACCTATTTTGAACTGGTATACTTTTGATGCCGTCATTTTTCAGCTGTGCTAACTTGTGTTATGCTATACATAGATTTTGTAATTGGCAGTTCAAAAGTTTTCTAATGCCGGTGACCGCCGGTACATAATAAATATGAAAAAATTTCTTGCGAGCGAGAGTTCAAATGCTATTTTAGTATTCAATTTTAATATAAACTTTTATCTCGATGCCTGTTTGAAGAGCCTAGGCACGAATGGGTGTGAGCGAAACTTGGTAGTAAAACTTTTGGTTAATAGTTAGTCAATTCTAACTATCTGCAATATTTTGTTAAGTTGTCTTATTTTACGCTGATTTTCTGCGAAATTTCGGAAGTTGTGTCCTGAAAATTGCGACAAAAGTAAAACGAAACGCGCTAAACAGATAAATTTTGCAAAATTATGCAAAATTTTACTACCGAAATTGCTGTAACCTATGGCAAAAAATTTACCGGAGCCGGATTTACACCGCCATTTGCACCCTGGTGTTAACGGTAAATGTGCAACTTCGGGCTCTCTTTATAATTCACATACTAATATTTATTTGGCCTCTGCAGTGGATAACCCTCCCTGTTATTCGGTTACGGACTGTTATTTATTTTTAACCCGCCCTCTACTGTCCTTTGCTACTGATATATATTCGGTATTGCAACTATCCGTTAAATTAAACGATTATTTGTCTTGTATCTAAAGGTTAAGCGATGATGTTAGGTAGGTAATACTTCGGAATATACTTTCAAAACTTAAGCATGCTTTTAAGTTTCGAACTCAACTTATTTGGTCCTGAA
Source organism: Enoplolaimus lenunculus (assembly GCA_030248215.1). NCBI lineage: Eukaryota > Metazoa > Nematoda > Enoplea > Enoplida > Thoracostomopsidae > Enoplolaimus > Enoplolaimus lenunculus. The sequence goes on along the minus strand of JASANG010000107.1, from coordinate 15,301 downwards.
GTCATTTATGCACTACAGTTAGGGTTATATGTCATTTACGGACTCTAATTAGAGTTTAGGGACTCTAACCCCTTACGGACACTTATTAGGGATACGAACTCCTACTGATTGGGACTCAAAATGGGGACCTACCTTCTTATATTATCTTCCCTCTTATTCGGGTCACTACAGTTCGCCGGCTGTGGTATAATTTCAAAGCATTGAACGTAAAACCTATGGCTATATGCATTCTGCAGCCGTGTACCATTCGTATATATACGCAACAGAATTTTTTTGCAAATTGCAAAGACCCGCAGCTGGAAATGGCAACAGAAAGGCGCCCCCCATATTACGGATTGCTTCGCTCCCATCGTTATACAAAAATTTTCTGACTGAATTCAAAGAATTCTATGCTGACACTTTTCGTTTCCCCTATGGAAATCAGCTTGTCCTCTGCTAAAAATTTCTAATACGGTAGTGCATGCAGTGCGCATTGGTGTCGAAATTTTTTGTATAACTCACAGAGGCTTTTAACGCTAAATACACATTTTAATAACAACGCTAATTACCAGCGGTCTTGCTGCCCTAAGAATAGTACAGCTGAACTCTCAGCGCGTCAAGTTTCATAAAATAAGCCACTCTTCTTTGGAATACTAGCGGTCTAGGTTCTGTGTCTCCGCCCGATAACAGGTATACCGTTGAAGTCAGCTCGTCGAGATCCATAGGATAGGCGATTTTTCAATTTAATTTCTACGGGCCTTTAGATTTCATACAATCGCCCAGACGAAATTTCTTTAGGGTCTTTCGAATGGTATACAAATTGCAAAACTGTTATTGGTTTTTAGCTCATCCCGTGTTAGTTGGACCCAACACCGTTCGTTTCATATTTTTTCTTTTATGCATAGCTGGATTGCTCTGAAGCATTTTTGTGATTGCCGTGTCCGTTAATCTTTTTTTGGATTTAATAAAGTTTATGCAGGTTGTCTAAGCGTCGTACATATTTCAGCAGTCTAGGCCATTCTTCGACTTTTCCTCTTTTATGCACATTAAATAGGACTCTTGGACTCTATTCAATAACGGAACGCTGATTGGCTAACGGTATTGCGTATGTTTAAATAATCAAATGTGATTGGTCTATAGGTTTAAAAGCTGTTTGCAGTATGCAATCGGAGGTTAAAAACGCCATAACCGAAAGCCATCATGACTGGCCAGAACGGCGCGGAGGTGAGGCGAAATTAGGTAGTTAAAATGATGTTTAATTTGATAATTTTTATCAAATATCTGTAATGCGTTGGTAAATCGCTTGGTTTTACGCTTATTTTTTACGAAATGTCGTTAAATTCATTCCTCAACCAACAGATAGTGTAGTAAAACTTGCAAAATTTAAATACCCAAATTGCCGGATCCTCCGGCAATAATGCTATCGTAGCCAGAGGCAGACCTCCGGTTGTACCCTGCAGTTTAGCCGGCGAATGTGCTATTACGCAAAATAGCAGATTGCCTAGATTAATTAATTATTGGGATGAATAGCAGATTGGCCTACAACATATATATACTTTTGTTGTGTACTCTAACCAGCGCGAAGCATCTATAAAACAGGGCCGAGACGGCAGTGTAAGCATATTCCTAAGCCTAAGCCTAAGCCTAAGCCTAGTCTAAGTAAAAACAGTTAGTCTAAAGTATAAACTGACTGTGTTACAGCCCCACAGGAACACGATCCGGCCCTGATCTATACATGAGCCACCGACGCTGTGTAATGCGCAAAGAAATATTTGTGAAAATTTAACTGTAAATTTGTATTGTCAGAATTTAAACAATATATATGTCTTGTTTTCGATTTTAAACGAGAAAAAGTTTTGGGCGCATGTTAATTATAGGTACATTGCAACAAAGCCTAAGCCGAAGTCTAAGCGTAAAATTTAAGCCTAAGCGCAAACTTAAACGCAAGCATGCACCTAATGCTAGACTAAGTACTAAAGTCTAAACTAAAGCTTCCTAGTTTCTCCCAAGTATGCTGGAGCAGAGAACGGTACAAATCTTGCACGCTGTCTGTATTCGTTCGCTTATCCGGTGCTGGATCCCAGAGAAGAAACAAATTAAATTGACATTTATACTCCCGAAATACAATCCTGACAGCATCCATGCGCTTGAATCTCCGCACAAACTTTATATCAATTTTGCTTCTTCCTTCCCTCTTGACAACCCGGCTTATTATTTTATAATAAACCCCAATATATATCGCAAACACTGGAGTTTCAAGTAGCTTTTTTTGTCATTTATTTTTACGACGATGACTAGTTTTACATCAGTCAGCCTCAACTGTGCATCGATGTAGTTGCTGGTTTTTTGTCAACATTGTGCTTTCAATAGCGGATCCAAAGGGTGCCATCAATACCTATTGTCAGTTCTACGCAACAGAGATCAAAACCAAATTTATTTTGTTAAGATTGCGTACTAAAATTGCGTTTGGCTTCATATACTCGTGAGCGTTTTTTACGCAAGTATATAATGTGCGGTGTTTGCCATCAGAAATTTCTGAATACACCACTGTGTAAATACAGCTTCTCCATCAGTTGGTGTTTTTTGAAAAATTTTCAAAATTTAAAATCGTTTCAAATTGCGCTGATGTACGCTGTGTTTAACAAAAAAAACGTTGTCTTTGGTAGCGATGCTTTTAATATAGGCCATATCTTTAATGACAGTGTAAAATTTTTCAAAATAATTTTGTGTCGCTTTCAAGCTGTTTCCATAACGAGAACACTTAATATTTCAGGATGGATGTGAAAGAAATTACTTAGGCAATTATGGCGGCGAGAGAGAGCGAAGGGTTCATTCTATAAAATGTTCTTGCGTTTTCTAGTAACAATTTCTGGTTGTATAAGATTTTTTAAACTTATATTCGAATAGCGGTGCAGTTGGTAGATATTACAGCACGAGGAGATAGTAGCTGTAAAGGTGAATGATCGTTATTGTGGCTTCTTAACTTTAATAGGTTCACTAGAATTAGCCGTTTGTCATAGGATCAGGTTATTGTTTTCGTAGAATGAAGCCCGAAAATAGATGCCGGTATAGGGGAACTCAGCCTTCGCTGCAAAAATTTACTAACCCAGGAAACGTTTTGGTTAAGCTTAGGTAATTGAAGCCTATTAAAATTTCGACAAATTTGTATTCCCCCACCCACGCAAATACAAATGTGGGAAGAGAAGGCATTTTCAGCAACAACCCAATTTTTTGAAGGCATTTTCTTCTGTTTTGTCTCAGGGAAGATTCTGCTCCTCTGAAACCCCACATTTTCAAACAATACTAATCAGGACTCAGGCCTGTAGCCAAGGGGGGGGGGCTAGGTGGGATCAGCCCTCCTGGAAAATTTTGGCCCCCACTAGAAGAGTTTCAACCTTGCTTGCAAGTCATTGAAAACCTTAAACGCCCCTGCTGAAAATTTTTTATCCCCCCTCTAGCAAGGTGGAATGGCTACGAGCCTGCAGGATTGCAGGATCGTGGGTTATCGCCTCCCAGTCCTGACACTTGGGATTAACTATTGAGACAGCTAAACGTTGATAAAGTTGTGTTCTGTTTTGGTGTATAAGAACAAGGACCACTTTAATAGCGTGATTGGCTTGAGGTGACGGTATTCCTAAATCCGGCTTAGTGATTTTACAGATTGCGGGGTGTTCAGATGGGCGGCAGCCGCTTTGAATGGGCGAATTGCATGTAGAAAGGATACACAGTTTCTGAAACTTTACATGGAAACTTTCCACTTTGGAGAAGACGGGAATTATAAAAGTGTCAAAATTCATTCCTAACATCGGCCATTGTAAAGAATAGGGGCGGACCAGTGTTATAAGCATATTCCTAAGCCTAAATCTAAGTCTAAGCCAAGCAAAAAATTAGTCTAAAGCTATAACTTACTCTATTCTAGTCCCACAGAAAAACTCTCCGCCCCTGATTTTACGTGGACCCTAACATCATAGGCTGGCTACAGGGTTGTGTGAAATGTGTCCCTCTCTACAGAGGTTGGCCCGAAGATTGAAGTAGCGAGGTCTTCTGCCGCTTTACTCAGCCCCGGTCCGCTAGTTATATTTAACCAGTCGTAGTGGGACTACATTTATTGAGCGAAACTCGAACACGTAAGCAATTAAGGTAATATGCAAATTAGTTATTAGCTAACTATTCATTTATCGGTTTTGGAGGTTTGTAAGCAATTTCCTCAGATTCGTCGCACGTAAAAACCTTTCAGCCACTCTAATAATTATTGGAATAATTCCAAAAGTCCTAATTTTATTGTAAAAAGTCCTAATTTAGGCTTATAAACTATGCTAATATGCAAATTATCCATTAGCTGACTACTCAATTATTGGTTTTAGACGTTTGTAAACAATTTACTCAGATTCCTCGCATCTAAAAACCCTTTAGTGCTGAAATTATATTGCTTTTAACCTTAATAATTATTGAAATAATTTAAAAAGTCCTAATTTTGCCTGGTCAATTAAGCTAATATGCAAATTAGCTATCAGCTAACTATTCAATTATCGGTTATGGAGGTTTGTAAACAATATATTCAAATTCCTTGCACCTAAAAGCAATTTAGTGCTGAAATTATATTGCTTTTAACCTTAATAATTAGTGAAATATTGTAAAAAGTCCTAATTTAGGCGAATACACTATGCTAATATGCACATTATCTATTAGCTAACTGCTCAATTATCCGTTTTGGAGATTTTTAAACAGTCTACGCAGATTCCTCGCACCAAAAACCCTTTAATGCTAAAATTAAATGGCTTCTAACTGTAATAATTAGTGAAATATTGTGGAAAGTCCTAATTTAGGCTTAATTAATTATGCAAATTAGCCTGTAGCTAATAAACGGCTTAAAATTTTCAAACCCAAATGCGAGGTTAACACCCCACGATAATTGGCTGTCATACAAAAAGTTTATCAAAATCGGTTCAGCCGTTCCTGAGATTCTTTTCGGACGGACAGACGGACAGACGGACAGACGAACAGACGAACAGACGGACAGACGGACAGACGGACAGACGGACAGACGGACAGACGGACAGACGGACAGACGGACAGACGGACAGACGGACAGACGGACAGACGGACAGACGGACAGACGAACAGACGGACAGACGAACAGACAGACGGACGGACATCCACCTTTCGACCCCCAAGTACAAAACATAAAACGCTTCGCGAAACTCCGAGCTTCGCTCGGAGTTTCGCTTCGCTCAATAAAATTACCCCACCCCCGTCAGAAATTCCTGGGTCAGCCGCTGACGAGGTGAATATGTTAATAAGTTGGAGCTGGGCAACCACCCTCACCCCACAATTGCAACACTGAACTTTCAAGAAATAGCCTTGGAACCGGGGAATAAGGCGACCCATTTCCCTGCAATTGAATAGAGGGGACCATAAATGTAAAGGGTTACGCTCATTTGAATCCATCACCTCATTTGGGTCCATCACCTCATTTGGGTCCATCACCTCATTTGGGTCCATCACCCTAAACCGTTCAGACAAAAACCACCATAGATTTGAGATATGCCTGGTTCCTCACTCGCTTTGTTCCAGATGTTTTCTTTCTAACTGTTTCTACCTTCGGTTCTGACTTTTCTTTCAACCAGACTTACCATACAACGGCTTCATTTCTGAATTCTTACTTAAGCATTTACTTAAGCTATACATAAGTAATTACTTAAGTCGCCGACTTAAGTGAATACTTAACTTTTCGAGCAAAATAGGTAAACGCCAAATGTAAGCCATTGTCTTAACAAAAAAGTAATAGATTTAATTTATATTAAGGAGGTACCATGAGTCTGCAATTTCAGTCGGACCAAGGTGTGTATACCTTCACGGTTAATTTGTAATCTATCAGATTTAGTCTGCGGCTTAAGTGTTTACTTAACTTAAGTACGCTTTTAAAAATGACAAAATGGATAAGTATTTACTTAGCACGTACTTAACTACCAAGTGATACTTAGGTAGGGCTTTAGAAATTCAGCCATTGTCTTACATACGCATTCCCTCAAAATAATCCACTTCAAACTAATGTTTAGACAACAATTAACGGATTCAGTGACTTGTACTGGTCTTATAGAACAACCGCTGTGTATAATAAACATCTTTGTGACTACAATGACGCAGAATGCTCATTTTCATTTGTGAAAATCGTTTAAAGTTTATCTGAAAAAATCGCCAAAGCACTACAGTTTTGCAAACATGCGGTTTTGAATTTTTGTTGATTTGCGAAAGGCGCGGGCAAAAAATCAGTCTACAGTTTAAACAAACCTCCGTCTACCAGGGTTCCATCGAAATTCCGATTCCGGCTAAAATTCCGGCAAAGTTTGACTTCCGATTTCGATTCCGGCTGACTGCTGTTCCGATGCGCGAATTCTGATTTTTCGGTTATGAGTTTTTAAAATGATTGAACATAGATTTCGCTTGTTTCGTTTTGTTTCGTTCATTTGCAATTATTCTGTTGGTTTTCTCTCAGTAAATATTCCGAGTTGTTTCGCGTATTCCGTCAGCTATAAACCATTTTTACTGAAACTGTGAACAGTTTACGGAAACAGGCATACTGCAACAAAAGTTAAGTCATACACCTTTAACTTTTTAATAGAATTTCTAAAACTTGATTCCAATTCCGGTTTGGACAGAAAAATTTGTTTCCGATTCCGCTTCCGACAAAATCTAGTTCCGGTTGGAACCCTACCGTCTACTGCTTGGTTTACGGTACATTAAATAATTTAATTTAATTCTGGAGAAATGTTGACTGTTAACGGCAGTTTAATTTCTATAAAATATTTAAATGTCGATATACTAATACGTCTCGCTTTTTTAAAATTTGTAAAGTTACCGCTGTTTACAAGCCGTTTATATACGAAACATTATTGCTATTTATTGACGTTAGCATTACAGGGCGATGCGATTTTTCCATATACAAAATAATCATATTGTGACGATATCTGTTTTGCTAAAAGCCAATAGTTGATCTACAAATTTCTGATTGGGGAATCCACGATTTAATAGCATAGAGAAAAATCAGCTCGAAGAACCGAGCGATAATCCAAACACAGTTTTTAGTATTACATTTTAGCAAAAAAACTCGCAATTTAGATTCCTGTTGCGAGCGGCCTATGCCTTGGTAGAGCCCCGTTGCATTATCCATTACGATTAATAGATTTTGATGAATTTGAAACAATTTTTTTGAAATTTCAAAACTTTCATTTGTCCTATTAAATGTAGCAACATTCTCGGTATTTTTGACAGTTTTTGTTTTTTTGAAATACATTTTTTGAAGCATAATGGTGACGAAAGTGTTTCGTTTCTATCCTTTTTTACAATTTTGAATTCAATCTTTTTTGTTGTCAATATACGTCGCATTAATAGGACTCAAGTACAGAACAAGTTTGGAACAAATGTATGCCTGGACCTCTGGGCCGGATCAGCCGCCCCCCATAACCTTCATTTGGAGGCGGCCACTCCTAAAGGGGCCTTCGCTCTAACCGGTTGAAACAAAAACCGGTAGTGTTCAAATGCGTTGCTTAGTCTTACGCTTAGGCTTTGGCTTAGGCTTACAAATAAGCTTATACTACTGTTCTTTTCCTCTGTATACATGGGCCGAAAAATGTATGATCAAACATGTCAATGCCTATTTACATTTTTTTATTCATTTATTTATTTATTTATTCTGCCTGTCTATGGCTAAAATAATGTTAGCAAATCGATAAATATACCATTGCTGTACTATTAGATTTTTTGCGATTATTTGATATTATTGACAGATGTATGAGCTACATTTTTGAGAAATATTTATTTCTAATTCAGGATTCTTGGAAGGAATCGGCATTTAGGTAAGACGACTAAAATGTTGGTTCTAAAGCGGCGAAATACGCAAATCGTTAGCAATGATTCGGTGATAAAAAGTTTTTTTTGCCTAAAACAAAAATAAATTTAACTGGAAAAGGGCTGCCGTCCTTTCAGTACTCCCCGCATTTTATTAAGTATTTGTGTGCCTTGGAATTAAAACGGAATTTAAATTTACATATCGTTGGGTGTACGAGATCAACGTTTATACTGTTTCTATTTGCATTTTTGCCAGCGACACCAGACCAAATGAGGAGACTAAAGCAAAGTTTGCAGAACAACAATGAGCTGCAATAATGGCCGGTTGTCTCAAATGCGTGTAGCATCTATCATCAGTTAGTGATAGGTTTTGTAACTTTTGAACACGTGAGCGAAAAGGAGGTTGTCAGTTTCACAGAGTATCGTTAACTGATAATAGGTGCTATAACCTGAGTCGTGGTACCGATGTAATATCATTGCGGTATAATGTCAGCTTGAAGTTTAGCGGGAAGTGGTTTAAGGAAATGAGGGGACTGCTGACTGACTATTTTGCAGACACAAAGATGACAAACAAATTTACAAGTTTAATTTGTATTTTTGTGCTCAAAGCTGCAACATGCACGAAATACTTGCAGCTGCAAGTATTTTCAGAGGAACATTCCCATTGAGCAATCAAACTGTAGGCGCAGGAAATTCATACGACTTGCAGCTGCGCTCACAGGTGGCGAATTAAATTGAATCACATGAATTCCAGTGAATAATTGCAGCTGCAACAACTTCAAAGTTGCTTTGTGACCAAACTTGCACATGCAAATGGCGGAGGTTGGAGATTAATGTCGATTATTAACCGGAGCCGGAGGCATATTTCTGGTTGTACCCTACAGATCAGGGTGAAACTGTGAGTGAAAAATACCTGATCCGGAGCCGGAAGTAAACAAAACTTGTCGGAGCCGGAAATGAGGTAAAATCAGGTAGTTAAAATTATGTTTAATTTTTTAATTTTAGCAAATATCTGTAATAGTTGTTAATTCGTTTGGTATTTGGCTTATTTTGACGAAATCTTGGCAACGGTTTCCTCAAAATTGTGACAAAAGTTAAACCAAAATGCGCCACTTACGGTTGTATATTTTCATATTCCATGTGATGTGTTTCATCACCTCTATTACGACTCTGACGATACTTATGTGACGAGCAAAAAGCAGGGTAACTGAAGGATAAACAGGCTGCTGCCAGCAGCAACAGGTGTACTGTTTTAAACGCGGCACTAATATGGTAGTAGTCTTGCCAAAATATTAAAATTTCCAAAACTGTATGAAAGTGTTCAAGAGCTCAAAGTTTAACAAAAACATGGACGGTAATTTTTTTTGCTGTTCAACGGCTTTGATTGTTTTACCACTCTTAGGCAACTAAATAATATGTAAATGAAAAATATTATTGTAATAAACAAAACTTGCTAAACGCCGCTATGTTACGGTGGAATCCGTCCGAAAAATGGCCAGTACGTTCACTGTATTTTCCAGTAGCGCTTGCGGCTCTATTGTCGCCTGGAATATTCAATTATTATCCGTATGATACAGTTGCAAATGGAGGACTTGCTGCACTACTACTGCAAGCGGTCTGTTTGATCGGATATGTTGTTCCGTTGCTTTGGATTGAATCAAGCCTCGGTCACAAGTTCTGCGGGCCTATGGCGTTATTTGGCAAAACTCCAATATTTACCGGTATCAAAATATTTAACTATATTAAATATTGCTAAAGTTGCAAAAATTATTTCGGCATATACAAATCGCATCTTTCGAATTGTATACACAGCAAGTGCAACGGCTTATTAAGGATTATGTTTTTTCATTACTTGAACCGTAAAATTTTATGCTCTTGGAGTTCTCGCTTTACAGTCCGCGATTGTACCGTTGTCTCTGAATTGTTCAAACAACTACGCACGCCGATGTTTTGTTGTTTTAAAAAAATTCAATTTAAACTTCATGAATAACGTTAAATATATTTTGTTGACACAATTCATGTGTCCCGGGTCATCAGGTCCAGTATTGAGTGGGTTTACTTGTTTTATGCGAGTCGCCGGACACGTACCCTGACTCGTTTTCTGGGGCTGTTTGAAAGTATAGCGCAACCAGATTGAACGGTTACATTTTTAGGTATCGGTTTCGGTATGATATGTTTCGCAGCATTATATTCGTTGTATTTATCATCAATGTCAGCCGCATATGCGTGGTATTTCTACGCGACAGTGTCTTATATTCCAGTGTTTAATGGCACGTATGATACTATCAATGACAAATCGGCATATCCATTTGATGGTTCACCGATTTTTTCTTGTAACAATTCATGGAATGGGCCGGTACGTTTTATACTTGCCATCGTGGGCGTATACTTACACTAAAAACGATGTATCAAATAAATTTTTCCTAAATTGCAAAAAATCACTTGGAAAAAAGCACGTTTACAGGCTGTAGAATGCCGTGTAAAACGCGGTATCTCACGTTTACGCACTCTCGTATTAAACTTAAAAAGATTATTAGCTTCCAACAGATGAGATTCTAGCTTATCGCTACCATATTAGGGTGATTTATACAAAAAATGGCCCATGTTTAGAACAGGGCCGGAACAGCAGTTGTATAAGCATGTTCCTAAGCCTAAGCCTAAGCCTAAACCTAAGCGTAAGAATGAGCACACTCCTAAGCGTAAGCCTAAGCGTAAGCCTAAGTAAAAAATTTAGTCTAAAGCTTAAACAGACTCTATTACTGCCGCTCCGGAAAACGATCCGGCCCTGGTCTATACATGGGCCCAAAAATAGTCATGGCTTCGGGTTTGTCGAAAAGTTTATTGTTTTTTAGCCGCTAAAATGAAAGACTATAAAAATGTGGTTAGGTTGTACAAGGTTTGTTAACTTGTCAGTGTTCAATTTTAAGTGTTAGCTTTCGGGCCAGAAATTTTCTTCTTGACACACGCAAAATGAAAGACATCGGTCAAAAAAGTAGTTAAGTTCAACTCATGCTTCTACTTTGAAATGTTTTAAAATTAAAGCATTTTAAAACTTTCGTTGGAAATAGAAAATGTTAATATTTTAGTAATTTTTGAGATTGTAAGAAAAACGACGTGTATTTTGTTTAAATTTGAGTGTGAGAATGAATAGCAACAAGACGCTAATATGGACGTTTTTACCATTTAATAAGCATAGAGTTAAATTTGGCTGAAATGAATTGCTAAAGCCCATTCACCATTTTCTGTTATGAGGCCATCGTTGAATTACAGTAACATGCTTGTTAAACCGTAGAATTTCAGTTATGAGATATTAATCACGAATCGGTAGCAATTTTGTTATTGCCGCTTTACGAGAAATTTAGGCTAACTGGGTAAAAACGTTGGAGTAAAATTTTCGCATGGCGCCGCTGGTCACCCGCTGGCCCACTCTGGCTACAGGCCCGCGAGGTAGAGTGATTTTTTGTTCAATTTAATAGGGTTGCTCCGAAAGCAGCTATCCGTTTCAATTCAACTACTCAACTCCAGACAACGATTCAATTCCAGCTTTGAGTCAAGCGTTTACGCATTTATTTGGACAACCATATGATTGTTTAATCGAGCAAAGAAATTTTATTCATTTTAACGATCGGTTAGGAGTAATAACACCACACTATGGAATAAGTCTGGTTTTGGTTTGGAGTTTCGTTGCACTTGTATTGATTTTAGGTTAGAGTTGTACTTTTTGCCACATTTAGTTTAGCGTACTTGGTCAAATGTTCTCTTTGTGCGTTCAATTTCAGAACCATCGTTAGGTTATCTGATCCACTGTATCTTATCAAGTGCATCATTTTGTCTTCAGAATGAAAAAATGGTATTTTATTTGTCCTTTTTTCTGTATTTCACACGCGTCTATCGATTATTTTATCTCTTGAAGATTATGCATTGCGCAACAGGAGTAACTTTTTTTAACTCGCTTGTTAGATCTTGGATCTTCTGCTCGGTTGGCTGTGCGTTCATTGGAGCTATAGAGATGGTAGCCAAACATGCTAGAAATGAGGTAAAAAATTCAAGGCGACATGCAAAGATTTAAAATTTCTGGCAAGTGAGCTTGAAATTTTTGGCTAAGGCGGCGAAGTTTACTAGGAAAGGCTGAGTGTCATCCAACCTGATCGAGTTACGTGCCCGCTGCCTGCATCAATCAGCTTCCGAGCCTTCTGTGTCCATCAGCTGTGCGTCACAATGCAGTTACAGCTGCGCACTCAAATCACAAATTGTTTTTAGTTTGATCTATTTTCTATTTTCAGGACCAATTTCGTATTCAATATTAGCGACTGCAGTTTTGATTGCAGCCACTGCGTTATGGCTATGCTTTGCGGTACGAGTAGGCATCGCGGAATTACCCGGCTCAAAACCAGGTCGTCTCGAAGGTTTCGCAGAGCAATGGGAACATTTTGCGTCGCATCAAAGTTGGGTGCAAGTTTTTTGGAGCTTCACACGTCAATTTCATTTGGGCACTGGATTGATTATTACACTGAACGCGTTCAATGTTAAATCTACTCGTTTTCGGCTGTTTGCAGAGGTTAATAAATAAAACTTTTCCGTTTTAAATTTCTTTTTGCGATCTGTGTCAATTATGACGGTTATAATCAATATGAGGTGGCAACTAAATGACAGCGTGCTCGCTGAGCTTAAACGCTAAACCAAGACATAAGTATAAGTAAACCTAAGTGTAAGCCTAAGTATATATAAGTATAATCGTAATTCTAAGCATAAGCCTATGCCTCCTAATAAGTCAACCGGTATTTCAGCCTCAAAATGGGCAGGACTCTTGACATGCGGAAACATCCGCTTAAGGTGTTAGTCGACATGTCTAGAAAAAATTTTGAGGTGTCGGCGACATCTTAAAACGCCCTAAACTGACAGCTTCGTGTTGAAATTCGAAACATGTAGGGCAAAAATGCACTAGTTTTTCGCTCGCTTCATGTTCGTCAGTTTGAGAACCTATCGCTAACTGATGATAGATGCTATACGCATTTGAGAATATGGGCCCTAGTATTAAAATGAATGTTTTGTACAATGGACTGGTTTAATACAAATGAGTTTACAAAATTTAAAACAAAACAGCTATGTATTTTTTAAGTTTCAGCGACATTTGTTATCATTGGAACTGGTATTGTTCATGATCACAACTCATATTTTCAGTTGCCATTGCGAATCTACAAGAATGTGGTGCTCGTCAACTCGTAACCCGCCATTTTGTCGACTTCGACATCTCATCGATCCGACGCTCCTAGGCCAAACCACAGTGAGAAATTTTCGGGTCGATAAGTTTTCGAACCTACTGGTGGGCGATGAGGTGTCAGGTCGACAAAGTTGGCGGCCTCGACGCAATGTCGGGTCACGAGCTGTCGTATGACTAGTTGTCAGACGAGGGATTGTCGTGGCAACCTGTCATTGCGGTCAATAGCGTAGCCAGGGAGCTGTTTCCGGAGTCAAATGCCCCCGTTCCGATTTTTGAAACGGAATTCTAGATACTTCGTCATTTTGTAATACAAGAAGTTTCACAATCGAAATTTTTACACAACGTAACCTTTCCCGTTTCCAAAGTCCTGGTTACACCTATGATCGCAGCTATCACAATCGAACGATATTAGAAAACGTTCTAAGAATTAATTGATTTTGATTCGTTAATTTAGAAGCACATTATATCTATATATTAAACCTGGAACGCCTCACATACGTATTTTCGGCAAGTTTCCAGCATTACTTTGTTTATAAAAATTACTTACAAAACACACGTGATTGATTGTTCTTCGTTCTACGAAAACAAAATTTGCGGGAAAATTTTTTGTGTTTTCGCTAATTTCGCGCATTGCGCAAAACTGGCTGACTAGTAACAATTATAGTTTAACTTTAGTGTGACACTTGCAAATTTTTATGGTGTTCGTCGCACCGAACGACATCTTTTGTTTCCAGGCTCCACTTCTTGTTCTGTTCTACTTGCTATTCGGAGCGTCAACGTCTGCTATACTGTTTTCTCTTTACGGTCACACAGCTCACGTTTACAACACATCGTTTTCAGCGGTTATAGGACATTCGCAAACTGATTATATAAGTCGAGCAATCCGTTCTGATTTTCTTACAGTACCAACAACGTTTGCATCAATTGGCTCTTATGATCAACATAAAGCAATATCGATTGAACACCGCGTTCATAATTTACCGGCAATTTATTACGCAATTCAATTAATGTTCAGTTTGTCGACTTTATGCGGTTTTGTTGAAATTGTCAATACTGGAATTGTCGAAATAACAAAAGGCTGGACTGTGTTATATCGCATGGTGCTGTATAGACCAGCAATTGCTCTCTTCACATCATGCGTGTTGTGCAGTCTGTCGTTGATGTTTATTACTACACGAAGCGCTGAGTAAGATATTTTGACTGTTGTACCCTTTCTCCGCAGTAAGTCTTATGCTGAGACTCAGGCTCATACTTTGATTTAGGCGTTTGCTTAGGCTTAGGTTTAGGACAAGACTCATTTAAGAGTAAGCATTTACCTAAGCGATTTGCAATGCCTAAACCTGAGCCTAAAGCTTTAGCTTGAGTCCAACCCTAGGTCTTTACATTAAATGTGGTGGAAAGTGTACGAAAGCCGACGTTTTTGCAATATTAAATCAGAAATTTTTTTCCTGGAGCGGGTAAATAATTTCATAAGTTACGTTTTTACGTATCGTATTCAACAAATTATTCTAAATTCAGTTAAAAGCTTTTTTTCTAAAATTATTTTAGTAATTATATCAATTAACTTGAATAAATTGATGTACACGACAATCATATAAACAACTTTTGATGTATTCACGTAAAACCAAAATCATAGCTACACGATAACTTAATTTGTTTTCAAAATTCTGAATTTGCTTATTATAGAATTCTGAATTTGCTTATTTTATAATTCTGAATTTGCTTATTTTATAATTCTGAATTTGCTTATTTTAGAATTCTGAATTTGCTTATTTTAGAATTCTGAATTTGCTTATTTTAGAATTCTGAATTTGCTTATTTTAGAATTCTGAATTTGCTTATTTTAGAATTCTGAATTTGCTTATTTTAGAATTCTGAATTTGCTTATTTTAGAATTCTGAATTTGCTTATTTTAGAATTCTGGATTTTTTCATATTTGCTTATTTTAGAATTCTGCATTTGCTTATTTTAGAATTCTGAATTTGCTTATTTTAGAATTCTGAATTTGCTTATTTTAGAATTCTGAATTTGCTTATTTTAGAATTCTGAATTTGCTTATTTTAGAATTCTGAATTTGCTTATTTTAGAATTCTGAATTTGTTTATTTTAGAATTTTCTTTATTTTAGAATTCTGAATTTGCTTATTTTAGAATTCTGAATTTGTTTATTTTAGAATTCTGAATTTGTTTATTTTAGAATTCTGAATTTGTTTATTTTAGAATTCTGAATTTGTTTATTTTAGAATTCTGAATT
>JASANG010000631.1:0-60309 GCA_030248215.1 Enoplolaimus lenunculus | reverse complement strand
CCAAATCCCAGTTTCCCAAAATCCAAATTTCTCGAAATCCCGAGCGAAAAACGCTGCGTCTAAACTCCAAATTTCCCAAAATCGCAATTTCTCAAAATCCCGAGCGAAATATGCTGCGCCCAAAATCCCAATTTCCCAAAATCCGGAGCGAAAAACGCTGCACGCAAAATCCCAATTTCCCAAAATCCCGAGCGAAAAACGCTGCGCCCAAAATCCCAATTTCCCAAAATTCCGAGCGAAACACGCTGCGCCTATTAAAATCCCAATTTCCCGGGTAATATCCGAATTTTCCAAAATTCCAATTTCCCGGGTAATATCCGCGAATATTTGGAGGGACCTCTTCAGTACATGGGCCAGCCGCCGCGTAAGTAGAAATAATTCGTCTTCGTCCCTCAATGTATTAACAAGTGAAAAAATTTCATAATAATTTAATTTAAAGGTCGCAAAAAGTATCTCTATTGAAAAATCCAGACCCGCCACTATTCAGTCTACACCTTCAGTTTGTCGTGTTTGTTGGTCAACTATAGCCAACGTATTTCTGAAATTTCACTTCAGTCTTGCGACCAATACAGTATCAGGACATTGATTGCACCTCATACACTATACGAGATATATATAAGTTGTTAAATGTGACAGATGTGATTCTAACGTGATTTTTGACGCAAATAGCAAGCCCGTACAGCAGTCCTCCGTTGTCAATTAATCATACGCCGGTTTCAGGATTTCCCACATGAAATTTATATTCGAAATTATAATGGTTAGACATACATTACATTTCATTGCATATATTATACATAGACACTGCAAAAAATGGTGAGTCAAATTGACTCTCTCCGAAATAGGCTATATATAGAGCAAGCGATGGCAACCCAAGAGCAACTTTGTTCATAAATGTTTCTTTGTGGTAAAAATTTTTGACCGACATATTTCCTGTTCTGAATCGTTTATTGCAGCAGAGGCATTGCCTGGCGAAATTCGTTGACATTTGCGCTATTGCTACTCAAAATGATTTTTTTAAAAATATGCATTGCCCACTGATTACAGTGCACTATCAACTTCGTCCAAGCATGTTGTTAATTGAACAAGTGAACAGTTTTTAACTCTTATTGTCTTAGTTGAATTTTATGTGATAAAAATTAATATTGTCGCTAACGTGGTATGTTGAGTAACGACAACAGCAGGAATCAAACCTTTAATGGACTTATTTACGACCTTTTCTCACGTTTATAAAGTACTCGATTTACGAACTATAATACTGATCTCTGGGTTGTGGCTTTTGCGTGTGTCAATGAACTTTGCAGGTCAGGTCTGCGAGAACATCATACCCACAAACTCGTCCTTTGTAAAGATCAGCGGCGGAGCGTTTTTCTGTCGGATTGCCATATAGAAGAAGCTTAATATGTTTTAGACTATTATTTGCTTAGACTTAGGCGTAGGCATAGGCGTAGACTTACGCTTAGGCTAAGGAATAAGCTCATTTTTACGCTTAGGCATAGGCTTAGGCTTAGGAATATGCTTGTAATATTGTTGCGGCCCTGTTCTTTGCGTTAGCGAGACAAATTCTAAAGAAAAAATTCTTAATATATCATATTGCAATCAATATCTTTATCATCGAAACTATATAATTTGTGAATGCTTTTTCTAAGAATGGTATTTTCGCAGCTGCGAGGTCATGTTTGCATGGTTGTTTTTTTTGAAAATATATATTAAAACGCAATTGAACTAATAAACCATGTTGAAGTCTACCATGCAAACGGTTGTTCTATTTTGTTTATTCGCGGGCCCGTAGCCGATTGGACCGGGGAGTTCAGCCCCCGCTTTGAAAAAATTTCGCCCCTAGAAGATTTACAACCTTGTTCGTAGTCAACAAATCCCATATGTGATCATCCTGAAAAACTTTAAGCCAAGGGTAATGTGAGCTGATTACGGACCTGTTCATTCGGTTTACAGTTATGGATCGTACTCTCAAACGTGTGTAGCAGCTATAACCAGTTGCTGATAGGTCTTGTAAATTTTGAACCAGTGAATTGTATCGAGTTTCGAAATTCAGCACATTCTTTGCATCTGAAAATTTTCTTAATTTTGAGCCAAATGTTAGATTTGCAGGAGGTTTTCAGTGTGAAAACTTATCGCTAACTTGATGATAGATGCTATACATATTTGAGAATATGGGCCTTTGTATATAATAAGAATCTTTCTTATTACGATGTTTTGCAGTTTAGTTTTTGTACACTTCCACATACAACTTAGGACCAGCAAGCAAAACAGTCTATACCTTTTAAGCTTATACTCTATTCTAGTCCCACAAAAAACGTTCCGCCCCTGATCTTTGCTTGGGCCACAGTGTGATATGTGACTAAAAAATTTACTATTCTTGAAAGTAGCTACCTAGACCGGATAGACCTTGCTTATTTGGCTAACTGATCATTGCCTATATATCCGATTTGAAACGCGATCTCCGAAGGCGAGTGCGCGGCACACAATTCCGGTTTCAAAAACAAAATATCAAATGGTTGATTGTATTTTTTCGCTCTGAACGATCGTCTGACAGTAATGAGCTTGAACACAAATTAGCGTTGGAAATAAAACCCACGCTCAGTATGGATGGCAAAATACAAATATTAACAAAGTGATTGCGCAATTTTAGTTTCCGATAGCCTAAAAGTGTCGTAGATTTCAACCGCTAGCTATGTCATTTTCATACCAAAATTTAGCCTATTACAATTTGAAAATGAAGTCGTGTTAGGAGTAACTTAATGTTGGTCAAGAGTCACGAAATGGTAAACACCGTTTTAGCGCGCCGAACATTTTCAAAACACGAGTGCATTTTTTGATGCATGTTGTATTGAATTGCTAACTGTTGCATTGCCAGATTTCTGGTGGGTCTGTAAAAGAATAGGTTTAGATTCTCGATTACATTTGCTGCTTAGGCTTAGGTTTTGGCTTAGGCTTTGGCTTAGGAACTCATTTTTTCCACGCTTAGGCTTAGGTTTAGGCTTAGCAATACGCTTAATCTACTGTTACGCCCCTCAAAGTAACATTGGCCATAACTACTGTAGTAATAAAAGAGTGCTTTATCAGTTCAAGAATATGTTGTTCAACGCATAAGAGTCGTTTGTTTTTGCGAAACAGTCGAATTTTTAAACAAGCGATATAATAATATAGGAATGTATAAAGCAAAGAAAGTCTTTCGATCAAAATACTTTCGATAATTCTGAGGCGATTTTAAAACAGCATCTTGTTTTAAATTTTCAAACTCATATTATTGCACTTGCCTGATGTCTTTAACCCTTTCTCACGTGAATATTTTCGATTTCCCCTGAGACCTACTTTTATGCTACGATTCGAACTCCAGTGACTAGAGTGGGAGGCGTATACCATCACCACTTAGCTATAAGAGCTTGATGCTCGAGCCCGAGTGGCTCTCACGTCTTGCGGTGATTTCGTACTATGTATACGTGTTGCAATTGTTAAACACGGTGCGATATATACTATTTAACGTATATACACTGCGCTGAGTTCCATACAGGCAACTCAATGTGAGAAGGGCTTATAGATAGTAAACTGAAAATTTTTTGCTTAAACCCCGGTTCTATGAGGTTTGCAAACATTCATTATTCGTTTTGTTGCAGACAAAATAAAATTGACACCTTTTCATACTTCTGTCCGTTTTAGCCGAGGTGTAAAACGAATACTTTCGTTTTCCTTAAACTCGGTAAAATGGTATCTTTCTTGCATTGTGCACTCGTCATAAATTTTGGTATTTTTCTGCTTGTAATTTGCCATATTCATGAAGTCAGCTGTTTTTTTAATTTGTTAATGTATATATATTTTCATATTAAATGCTGGTATGTGCTTCAAAATAATTCGATCCCAATCCTTTTTCGGTATATTAACATATCATTGGTAATAAAATCTATAAGACATGCACGTGTATTTTAACCGTACGGTTATGCGCTGTATTTGGCCCATGCAAAGATCAGGGGCGGAATGTTTTTCTGCGGCACTACAATAAAATAAGCTTAAGCTTTACACTAGTTTTTGCGTAGGCGTATAAACTCATTTTTACTCGGAATGTTCGACTTAGGAATATGCTTATACTACTGTTACGACGTTGTTCGACGCGTTGGCAGCTGTATTTATCATAAAAAGAAGGATTAGTATCTGTCTGTCTAATTTTAATATTCTTCGACAGAACATAATGACAAGGGTTTTTCGCTCTTCTAGTAGCTAAAACGTGAAATGTTCGGTAGTTTTTCGGCATACCTGCCGTGTTGTATCCGTGGGTGGCCAATAGTCCGAACCCCAAACAACCGTTTTCTCAAATCACGCAATCCATCAATCACAGTAGTCTATGACGATTTGGCACAAGCTCGCGTAAATTGTCATTAAAAAGTGACCTTTATCGGGATAAAGCATTTGGTTACAATTTGACATTTCACCTGACTTAAGGGTTCTCCATACTTGTAGTGCTGCACAGTTTGACGCCGTGTGTCACCCACCATCCGTCACCATATGGTGTCGTATTTGGGTAATTCCGTGTACAATACCACATGGTGACGCACGGAGACGAACAGCGCCGCACTGTGACGCACGGTGTTAGACGTTATCAAAAGTGTCACGCCACCCTAAATACCTTATGGTTCTACGCCAAAGCGTAGTAAAAGGGGTAACGGGAGGGTGCGTCCCCAACCCCAGGGTCTTTCTGTCAGTTGAATTCTTTATCGAATAATTCCTAACAATTGGCCAATGCTATTTTAAAAGCTCTAATATTTGAGCGGGCCAATGCTATTTTAAAAGCCCTAATATTTAAGCGGATTTTTGGTCCGGGCATTAATTAGTCAAAATTTCTCGGCATACTACTGACAGGGTGTTGATTGGATATCTGATTTCGTTTTGCAAAAATCGTTGACTGTTTTTGTTTTATAGAAATACTCCAAATTCAGTTTATTTTTATGCTCAACATTAGTTAAAAATCACGTACATATTTGGCTATTTTATATTATACAAATGTGCTGCTATTGTCCGATATGAAATAAGAATTGCGAAATTCATTGAAAATCTTAAACAATTTCCGTGTATCCGCTATTTTTTCTTTACAATTATAGAAAGCCCGGTGAACATTTGCTTGCATCAATTGTGTTGGCAGCGAAAATAACATGTCTTGAATCTTTTACACTTCATTATTCGTTTTCCGTTTCTGTTTCCGTTATTTTGATCGCTATCCATTATCGTTATTTTCAATATCCGTTTGCACACTAACCACTGGCCATATGTAAATAAAGCTGTAACGCCCCGCATTCGTATTTTGGGTACCGTTCCAAAAAAAATTTAAAACGTACCAGTGCAAAATGTGTTATATATACTAAAATTTGTTAGTGTATAGTCTATCTTGAAGTTAGTATAGAATTTGTTTAGGTATTATTCCATAGAAAGATTTTTAGTTGCGTTCTTCCATTGTTGTCGAAAATATGTTGACTTCGGCGGCAAATATTGAAACCAGGTTGACTAGAATTTCTTATATGACATAATCTCTATAGAGAAATAAACAAAATGACCGCACAAAATACCTTGGAGGAAGTGCTCATATAACCACCCACCGCAAGAGCATCTCGGATGCGTTTTATAATATCGGATATAGGTGTGTTTTCAGGTACAATAGAGAAAGATTATCTATTATATTTTTTACTAGAAAAAAATGCTCAGCACTTGAGCAAAAAGGGATATGTTTCATATTCCTATTAAAAGTATGGTAAACTAGATCAGCACATTCGCTTGATGTAACCTGGAAAGGTATTAAGAAACAATAGCGGCCAAAATCATGTTAATTATTAATTTTTCTGAAACATCTTGCGGACAGCAAATCTATTTCTAACATTGAAGTTTTTGACAGGATTTGTTAGCAATTTTCAGAAATTCCTTAGGGTCGCACAGACATGGCTGAGGTATACCGTTCTTTGATTTTGCAAGTTAATCGATGTTGCCAGAATACGGTGCGATTTGTGAGCTTCAATAGTCGTGACTATGCAGTGAAACAGATAAATAACTCGGGTGGGAAATGCGCATTACTGTAACAGCCATTATGTTGCCACACAATGCTCTTATGAAATTCAATTAACTATGGTAATACAAAGCCATAGGTAAACTTAATACGTTTTGTAGAGAACTTCAATATACATTCATGGATTCCAAGCAAAATCTGTCTACATTTCAGAAATAATTTCGCTTTGCATTCAACAAAAGCATCTGTTTCTTACAAAAAATATTACAGAAATTTTGCTGTCCGCAATATGTTTCAGAAAAATTAATAATTAACATGATTTTGGCCGCTATTGTTTCTTAATACCTTTCCAGGTTACATCAAGCGAATGTGCTGATCTAGTTTACCATACTTTTAATAGGAATATGAAACATATCCCTTTTTGCTCAAGTGCTGAGCATTTTTTTCTAGTTTCGACCGCTTTACCAAGCTGCTGCATTAATCCATGGGGGTGACATCGTCCGTTGCGGTGAAGCTAACCGTTTGTGTGAAACCAACCTCTGGGGCAAAATTAACCGCTGGGGTAAAATTAACCGCTGGGGTGAAACGAACCCCTGGGGTGAAACGAACCGTTGGGGCAAAACCAACCGTTGGGGTGAAACCAACCGTTGGGGTGGAACCAACCGTTGGGGTGAAACCAACCGTTGGGGTGAAACCAACCGTTGGGATGAAACCGACCGTTGGGGTGAAACCGACCGTTGGGGTGAAACCAACCATTAGGGTGAAACCAACCGTTGGGGAGAAACCGACTGTTGGGGTGAAACCAACTGTTGGGGTGAAACCAACCGTTGGGGCAAAACCAACCGTTGGGGCCAAACCAACCGTTGGGGCAAAACCAACCGTTGGGGTGAAACCGACTGTTGGGGTGAGACCAACCGTTGGGGTGAAACCGACTGTTGGGGTGAGACCAACCGTTGGGGTGAAACCAACCGTTGGGGTGAAACCAACCGTTGGGATAAAACCAACCGTTGGGGTGGAACCCACTGTTGTGGTGAAACCATCCGTTGGAGTGAAACCATCCGTTTGGTGAAGCCAACCGTTGGGGTGAAACCAACCGTTGAGCTGAAACCAACCGTTGGGGTGAAACCAACCGTTGGGGCAAAACCAACCGTTGGGGCAAAACCAACCGTTGGGGCAAAACCAACCGTTGGGGCAAAACCAACCGTTGGGGCAAAACTAACCGTTGGGGTGAAACCAACCGTTGGGGCAAAACCAACCGTTGGGGCAAAACCAACCGTTGGGGCAAAACTAAACGTTGGGGTGAAACCAACCGTTGGGGTGAAACCAACCGTTGGGGTGAAACCAACCGTTGGGGTGAAACCAACTGTTGGGGTGAAACCAACCGTTGGGGGGAGACCACCCGTGGGCCAGCGGTAAGCTCTATAAAGTGGTGGGGCAAAACCAACCGGAGGTGAAACCAACCGTTGGGGAGAAACCGACTGTTGGGGTGAAACCAACCGTTGGGGTGAAACCAACCGTTGGGGTGAAACCAACCGTTGGGGACAAACCAACCGTTGGGGTGAAACCGACTGTTGGGGTGAGACCAACCGTTAGGGTGAAACCGACTGTTGGGGTGAGACCAACCGTTGGAGTGAAACCAACCATTGGGGTAAAACCAACCGTTGGGGTGGAACCCACTGTTGTGGTGAAACCATCAGTTGGAGTGAAACCATCCGTTTGGTGAAGCCAACCGTTGGGGTGAAACCAACCGTTGAGCTGAAACCAACCGTTGGGGCAAAACCAACCGCTGGGGTGAAACCAACCGTTGGGGCAAAACCAACCGTTGGGGCAAAACCAACCGTTGGGGAAAAACCAACCGTTGGGGCAAAACCAACCGTTGGGGTGAAACCAACCGTTGGGGTGAAACCAACCGTTGGGGAGAAACCGACTGTTGGGGGAAACCAACCGTTGCGGTGAAACCAACCGTTGGGGCAAAACCAACCGTTAGGGCAAAACCAACCGTTGGGGCAAAACTAACCGTTGGGGTGAAACCGACTGTTGGGGTGAAACCAACCGTTGGGGTGAAACCAACCGTTGGGGTGAAACCAACCGTTGGGGAGAAACCGACTGTTGGGGTGAAACCAACCGTTGCGGTGAAACCAACCGTTGGGGCCAAACCAACCGTTGGGGCAAAACCAACCGTTGGAGTGAAACCGACTGTTGGGGTGAGACCAACCGTTAGGGTGAAACCGACTGTTGGGGTGAGACCAACCGTTGGAGTGCAACCAACCGTTGGGGTAAAACCAACCGTTGGGTTGGAACCCACTGTTGTGGTGAAACCATCCGTTGGAGTGAAACCATCCGTTTGGCGAAGCCAACCGTTGGGGTGAAACCAACCGTTGAGCTGAAACCAACCGTTGGGGCAAACCAACCGTTGGGGTGAAACCAACCGTTGGAGCGTTTCAAAACCAACCGTTGGGGCAAAACCAACCATTGGGGCAAAACCAACCGTTGGGGTGAAACCAACCGTTGGGGTGAAACCAACCGTTGGGGAGAAACCGACTGTTGGGGTGAAACCAACCGTTGCGGTGAAACCAACCGTTGGGGCAAAATCAACCGTTAGGGCAAAACCAACCGTTGGGGCAAAACTAACCGTTGGGGTGAAACCGACTGTTGGGGTGAAACCAACCGTTGGGGTGAAACCAACCGTTGGGTGAAACCAACCGTAAGCTCTATAAAGTGGTGGGGCAAAACCAAACGTTGGGGCAAAACCGTTGGGGCCAAACCAACCGTTGGGGCAAAACTAACCGTTGGGGCAAAACCAACCGTTGGGGTGAAGCCGACTGTTGGGGTGAGACCAACCGTTGGGGTGAAACCGACTGTTGGGGTGAGACCAACCGTTGGGGTGAAACCAACCGTTGGGGTGGAACCCACTGTTGTGGTGAAACCATCCGTTAGGGTGAAACCATCCGTTTGGTGAAGCCAACCGTTTGGGTGAAACCAACCGTTGAGCTGAAACCAACCGTTGGGGTGAAACCAACCGTTGGGGTGAAACCAACCGTTGAGCTGAAACCAACCGTTGGCGTGAAACCAATCGTTGGGGAGAAACCGACTGTTGGGGTGAAACCAACCGTTGGGGTGAAACCAACCGTTGGGGCAAAACCAACCGTTGGGGCAAAACCAACCGTTGGGGTAAAACTAACCGTTGGGGTGAAACCAACCGTTGGGGTGAAACCAACCGTTGGGGTGAAACCGACTGTTGGGGTGAAACCAACCGTAAGCTCTATAAAGTGGTGAAAGTTATAATCGTAAAATTACATAGCTAACGTGTAAAAAGTGTTGAACCAAAATGAAAAATTTCGTGCACTTTCTGTAAGGAGTTTTTTGACCGTAACTATTGAAGACCACACTGGTTTGCAAAATCCTTTGGCACAAATATTCCTTACGTACCAGGATACCAGTGTACAAAATTTAAACGATACAGGTCTGATATTACTTGAGCACCAACATGCGAATTAAACTGAAAATACGCGCTTGAGATGCGCGAATCATATATATGAACACTATCGTGTTCATATGATTCGCTTTGTTTTCGAGGCTGAAGGTAATTATTAACTGTTTTTTGGCTATGACAAAAAGGCCTTTTTGCTGGCTACTGTTCAGTTGAATGTTAGCAACGGCGAATTACATGCCTTTTGAAGTAAATATTGGTAATGGCCCAGTAATAATGGTTGTTTAGATGGATGGAGGGGTTACTGATCATGCCACCCACAACCAAGACTATCGAACAGACTGCATTTGGGGATATAGGGCAACTGAGAGAAAATGGAGTAAATTTATGACGAGAACTGTATCATCCTAGTGATGCATAGGCTAAATGTCCCAGGTTGCTGTTAATTCGATATTACCTTGCCAAGCAACGGAGCCCAAAGATTACGATGTTTTATACCTGTTTATAGGCAACAGTGCGCTCACTGCTGCAAAGACTATTGTTCAGTGCGCTCACTGCTGCAAAGACTATTGTTCACGGCTCGTAGACAGCTCACCTTGATTGGGGATGAAAATTTTTCTGGCTGGGCATACAAGGGGTTTCAGTTGACCAACAAGCATGGTTGAAAATGTTCTAGGATGATGGAATAATTTTTCCAGGAGGGCTGAGCGCCTCTGCTCCCTTCTTGGCTATGGACGAGAGGCCGAGACTATTGCGCCATGGGAATAAAAATTGTTTAGGAGCGGCCTACAAGTTTTCGATGAGAGGCGGATCAAAAAAAATTGTGACGGGGAGGGGAACGCACTGGCAAATGTTATGAAACGCAAAAATTGTGGACCTTATCATTTTATCACAGAAAAATTATTTTCTTGGGGAAAAAATTGTAAGATTTTATCACAAAAAATTTTGAAGGTAAAAATTGTATGTTTTACAAAAAATTTCTGAGGGTGAAAATTGTAAGGCAGACCCCTTAAGATTTTATTACAACAGATTCTGACGGAAGGAGCGTACGGAATCCCTCGCCCTCCCCTCTGGCTCCGCTAGTGTTTTCGATGACTTACAAGCGAGTTTGAAACTTTTCTATGGAGACAAACATTTTTCTGAGCTCCTCGGCTCTCTCTCTAGCTACGGGCCCAATTTGCATATTTCAATCACAACCATTCTAACACAAATAACCCTGGTTGGCAACAACCTGATTTTCTAAACCAAATTGTTGCTAACCTGTTAGATCGAATCTCAGTAAATATATGGCTAAACCTAAGGAAATCCTGTTAATTTGACATAAGGTACATATCAAATTTCATAATAATAATTGATTATCATTTGTTGTGCGAATACAGTATATTTGTAGCAGATGTATTTGAAATATCGCAGGTATAGCGTGAGCTTATCGCTAAGCTAAGTTTTACCTTCAGTAGGCAAATGGTTAGCGAAAATGAGAGAATCGAATTTTTTTAATCTCTGAAATTTAGGTAAATCTATCCAACAAGACCGTAACATTAGTAGGTAGCATATTCGTAAATCGTAAGATTACGTCTACGTCTAGACATAAATAAAAATTTAGCCCAAACCTTTAAGCTTACTGTATTGGCAGTCACATGGAAAAACGGCCCGCTCTTGATCTTTACATGGAGTTAGGATTTCTTCAAATATCAGACTACTCGTGCACTGCAATTGGTTACCTTGCTCAAACTTCAAAAATGCTAAACTAAAGCGCGTGTAGCTACAAAGTTTCACAATCGCACGCCGGTTTAGACAAACAAATATTTCCCTTGCTTATTGGTCAATTCGTCTCTTGCAGTCCCAAATAAGGTTTGACCTACAATTTCTTTCAGTGTCGAACTATATAGAAGCCAATTATGTATGTCGTAGCCCAAGTCGTAATTCCGCTTTAGGCTAGCCCAATTCGCAATTGGACTGAATTACGACTTGGGCTACGACATGTATGCATCAAGTTGGAATATGTAGGACGGATATATCTTCCCGAAATTATTGGACATAAAAACGTCACCATAACAGACTGTAGCAAAACTCGCAAAGGTTAAAAAATAGAGGTTGTGAATTTTTGACTTCGTCTCTGATAGAAATTAGTTGGGTTCAAAAATATTACACTAAACATTTTTCAACCGAGTACAGGACATATTTTGCACACACACTTTTTCCGTTATACGCTGAACAGTTGAGAATTTTTAATCAACAAAACCTATCTAATTTTTATGAGTTTGAGTATGCGTAAACTTTTATTAATTAAAACCGGCACAGGTCACTAAGAATAGCCGCCATACTGCTAACATCAGCCTTTAATCCCACGCAATTTGAGCACAGCGGTTTTTACGACAACCATCTGCTGTTTGCTGCTTATACAGTCTTCACTGATGACTGTTGTACATGGCGAGCGGCACGGGATTAGCCAAACGGGTCAACGGACGAAATATAGAGAACAGGGCCGTAACAGTAGCATAAGCATAATCGTAAGCTTAAGCAGCCTAAGTCAACTCGTTCGGTTGGTTTGATATATGAATAAGGATGTCTTTGGCTGCCCAACCTTTCAACTCTAAGCGTAGTATATTAACGCTTTCTCACATGAATATTTTCTATTTCTCCGGAGACCTACTTTTATGCTAGGATTCGAACTCCGGTGACTGGAGTGGGAGGCGTTTACCATCACCACTCAGCTATAGGAGCTTGACGCTCGAGTCCGAGGGGGCTCTCACGTCTTGTGGTGATTTAGTACTATGTATACGCGTTGCAATTGTTAAATACGGTGCAATATATACTATTTAACGTATATACACTGCGCTGAGTTGCCTACAGGCAAGTCAATGTGAGAAGGGGTTAATAAAATGTGGAGACTAAAAGTTGATTAGGATAAGGATTAAAGTGACGCTTTACCAAAAAATTTCTTCATTGTAGGATGTTCCTAATGAGTAAAATATTAGGCAGGGTTCATGATATACTTACACAAAATCGTTTATAATTGAAATAACGAAATATTACAAAATTCTACGTTAAGTTGAAGATTGGCGTCTAATTTAGTTCCTGCATCTTTCTATCCAATAAACAACATCGGTAACGAAGCTTTGTTACATTAATCAAAAATTGGTCACGAATTATTAATGTTTTAATGAGGCTTCGGCGAACTCCAACTCTGAATATAATATTTTCTCTATTTCTGGTGATTATTTGAACGTATATTTTCAACCGGATACATAACAGTTATTAATACTTGAACGCATATTTGCAAACGTGCGCTGCAACAATCTTCAGTTAGATTTTCAAACTCATTAACTGTTGCAGTTGTTGAACTCAAAATTGGCTCAGGAATAGATCAAGGTATATGCTAAAAGATGTGCAAAATTATGAGCATTAGCATTCGCTGGTTTTAAAGTTACAAGATCTATCATCAACTGGTGATAGGTGATTCACACATTTGAGAATAGGGGCCTAGATTGTAGAAACCACTGTCTGTAGTCAGTATCTGTACAACTGAGAAATTTCAAACTGTGGTCATAGTAGGTATATACTTCTAGTAGTTTGGTCAAATTATAGTTTGCTTTTTTGAAACTATATTTCTAGCGATCAATTTTAATGAATAATACTTTGTATTTTGATTAAAGTTTGTCTGTATTTTAACAAAATTCCGTTTTATTCCGTTAACAAAGCTAATGAGCAGAGTTACTTCAAAGTTTTATAAAATTTAGTCTATGCCTAATGTGAGACCAACTGTTCCGCTACACTGTAAAAAATGGGAGTGAAATTGACTCTCTCCGAAATAGGTTTTTTCTGACTACACAAATCGAGTCAAATTTGACTCCGCCAGAATCAAATTCTATTCACTGAATCGCTCAGTGAGTTCAATTTGACTCTGGCGGAGTCAAATTTGACTCAGTTTGTGTAGTCAGGAAGAGCCGATTTCCGAGAGAGTCAATTTAACTCCCCCTTTTTTACAGTATACACTTCTTGACTTTAATGCGTCCGGCGTCGTCGGGCGCTGTCCAGCACCGTAGGGTAACGCACATGAATTGCTGCATGCGGTACTGCATAACAATTGGTAAAGAAATTTTTTTACACGGACTGCTGCCGCATAAGTAGAGGGTCTCACCCGAACTATACCCTTTAACGACGCAATATTTATAGTTCGTTTGCATATTTTCTGACCTAAAAGCATAACAGTAAAAAAATTTAGAGCTGGTATATATCAAGCATATTCATTAGAAAAAGCAGTAGGTTAAAAGGAAGATTGATGTAGACGTAGCGTTTTTGAGCGAGCGCAAAATAGGCCAACCAAACTATAGAGGATTTGGAATAAAATATCAACGAGAACATCAAATATTTAAGGCCCATGTAAAGATCGCGGGGCGGAGAGTTTATCTGTGGGACTAGAATAGAGTAAGCTTATGCTTTAGACTATTTTTTGGCTTGGCTTAGGCTTAGGCTTAGGCTTAGGAATAAACTCATTCTTAGCTTAGGCTTAAGCTTAACGAGAACATCAAATATTTAAGGCCCATGTAAAGATCGCGGGGCGGAGAGTTAATCTGTGGGACTAGAATAGAGTAAGCTTATGCTTTAGACTATTTTTTGGCTTGGCTTAGGCTTAGGCTTAGGCTTAGGAATAAACTCATTCTTAGCTTAGGCTTAAGCTTAGGCTTAGGCTTAGGCTTACGAATATGCTTATAATACCTTTCCGCCTCTTGTTCTTTACAGTGGCCATTTGGAAATAAAATCCAACAAAACGGATATCTGTGGAGCCGTTGCCAGATAAAGGTGCGTTAACAAGCAGCCCCTGAAAGGGTCAGGCAAACGGCGTACGCATGTCCTGTCGGATTTACTTTGCTCACTTAAACAGCACAGACTGCGTACACGCATGTTCTGTATTAATAAGTTAGCCCAGCACAAATTAAACAGCACAGGCGTTTATTTCAGTACCTCTACATGATTCTACAAAATCATGAAATAGATTTGTTTTACTTCGTAAAAGCGGTTTGATAAGCACTCCGAATTTAAAACCGTGCAATTGCAGAACCATAGAACCGCAATATTTAGTGTTTTCATTGTAAACTTTCAAAAACATTTTCTTCTGTTCGATCGGTGGTATCTGTGAAGAATATAAATTTTCATTTATAAATTATTAACGATAGGAGAACAATTTTTGTGACTTTTTATAACTGAACAGTGAACAGTAATACAAAAAATGAACTATTATCAACTTTATTACTTACAACCCATCATAAATGTGAAACATTAACCAGTCAGCAAATGACAGCTACCAGTAGCCAAAGCACAAAACTGGTCCGTTCACCATTACCGTTAAGGCGTTTATTTAAGGACACAGTTTACGCAGAGTGAAGGTTCCCGGACCGGATGCGTTGTGGCTGTTGTACATTTTCGTACCAAGCTTACGCTATAACCTAAGCATAATCGTAAGCCATTAATTGGTGAATCGTTAACAGCAAATCACTAAGGCGGTGCCGTCAAGTGCCACAATTAACGCCAACCGATACCCTCATATTGTGGCCTCCGAGACCTTGGGTCCGATAAACAAAGCCGATCACAAAAGCAACTTATAGAGTTTTACCGTTATTCGTACCTATTTGGTTTGTCGCTTACTTTGCTCGCAAGGTTTTTCTGTCCATATTGCGCCTACGCTTAAATATGTGGTCTCACGTTCCTGGATTATTTTCTGTGACCATAAATGCTACTTTGTAGGGGCCACCTTCCCGAAAGTTGTGTTAGGGTTGGATACTTTAGTCGTGGCGCCACGTGCTAGCGTCTAACACAAGTCAGTTTTAGAAAGAGCTACTACCCCCTCCCATGCTTGGATTTTCGGTACACCACTATTGGGTTTAGTAAATGGCTATACAATAGCTGCTCACTATAGTCATAGATATAACCACAGCGGTTGGCGTTTGCTAATGATTAGCTCACAGGCAAAAGGTTCATATCGGTGTGGTAACATTGCTATAGATAGATTTTGCCCCATGGTGATTAGTTTTCTGGTTCGATGGCCTGGTGTTCGGTTGTAGTTTCAGCATCAGGCTTTGTTTCGAACTGATCGTTTTTTTCGGTTTGGTAACTTTGCCAGTTGCTAAACATCAGGTTGCAATGTTCAATTGTAACCATTTTGTTAGCTGTCAACGTATAAGAACAGGGCTGTGACAATAATATAGGCATATTTTTAAGATTTAGCCTAAGCCTAAGCGTGAGAATGAGGTTATACGTATGCCTAAGCCTAAGTTTAAGCCTAAACGTAAGAGTGAGCTTATGCCAAAGCCTTAGTATAAGCCTAAGCGTAAGCGCAAAAATTAGCTTATACCTAAGTCTGAGCCTAAGCCTAAGCGTAATGAGCTTTTACCTAAGCCTAAGCCTAAGCCATTGATAGAGCCTAAGCAAATAATCTACAGGTTAAACTTTTTTATTGCAGTCCCGTTGAAAAACGTTCTGCACCTGATCTTTACATGGGTTTTCTTAGCTATGAAAACGTTATTTTCCAGTTTGTTTGGTAAGATAAATTGGTTTGTATGGTTTTATAAATTTTTTATGCAGTTAAATGTAATGTTTGAACTTATAATTTTAGAAATTGATAAGTAAATGTTCGTATTTCAATGATAATTAACATTTTATGTTTTGCAGAGTCATGTTACAAACAGGGCAGTGTGCGGAATTGATGAGTTGCTTGATTGACGTAGGTAGGCTTTAAACTCATGGCTTATGTAAAGATCAGGAGCGGAACGTTTTCCCGCAAGAGTACAATTGAGTAAGCTTAAGTTTTAGACTATTTTTACTTAGGCTTAACATTAGGTATAAGCTCGTTGTTATACTTAGGGTTAGGCTTAACCTAGTCATATGAATATGCTTATATTACTGTATTGACCCGAATAAGAGGGGGATAATTAAAGGAGGGTCCCCATTTTGAGTCCCAATCATTAGGAGTCCGTATCCATAATAAGAGTCCGTAAGCGAATAGAGTCCCTAAACCTTAATTTAGAGTCCATAAATGTCAATTATCCCAATTGTAGTGTGTAAATGACTCCAGGACTAAATAAAGTAGTGTTCGAACCTTTAAAGCGTACTTAAATTTTAAAAGTACATTCCTAAGTATAACCTTGTATTATCGCTCAAGCAATTGACAAATTGCAGTACCGGATATATCAGTAAGGAAGGGTGGCGCGCGGTTGATTGAAAATAAATAACAGTCCGTAACCGAATTACAAGGGGGCGGGTACCCTCTGGACAGGCCAAATAAATATCAGCCCCCCTCTTATTCGGGTCACTACAGTACTGCGATGGTCCTGTTCTATACATTGCCAAACTCACTGTGATGTTGGCACACGTTTACTTTGTATAGGGGCTTGTCCACTAGTAGACGGTGAGACTGGAAAACTTAGGCTTAGGCTTACGTTTAGGCTTTGGCTTACGTCTAGGTTCAAGCTTTAGCGAATGGCATGTTTTGTTAATATGGGCAAATGTACCAATGTTCTTTCATCGTAATATATCCGGCTTCAACTGGTTCAAACCTTCGCGTGCATCCATGTCAGGGACCTTCATAAGTTCACTGTCGTGCTCATATCTGATGTGGAAATACTAACCTAACCATTCATACCGTTACTAGCGTCAATCTTTGTAAAATTGAGTTTAATATTGCAAAAAAATATATATTTTCAACATTTTTTACCGTTTACGTGTTCCACTGTTTATTTTAAGACGAAGTCCAACGTCATGTGCTTAGGGTTTGGTTCGCTAAAATCAAGCGGTCTCCCATAAACATAGTATAGTTTACCGACAGCTGCTACAGAACGTTGGTGGTTTGGTATCTCTTTTTTGGCTTTTTAGTTGATAAATTATGGCCGATGCTAGCATTTAGAGTAATATATTTGACAGTTTCGCTCAGTCACTTGGTGAATTCGTGACCTTCTGTGTTAAAAAGATAAACGATTTCAGTTGATGTTTGTTTTGGCTCTAAGCAATGATTGACAGTATAATAGTTGCGTTCTCTAACTAGCGCAAAGCATCCGGAAACGAGACCGGCAGAAAAGCGAAAGCTGTAAGGTTTTCAAATGCTAAAATTTTAACGGTAAACAGTATTTCAAAGAACAAATTTGCATTGAAAATTGTTGACCAAAACAGATCTTAGAAGGATTTAGCATCACTCAACGGCAGATCTTAACTTAATCCATGCTCGGATGCCGCTTTGTCTTGCGGCCCTCAAAACATTTCATGAAACAAAAACAGGTTAAAAATTTATTTCTCAAAAATTCCCACTTTTGAAACACACGTCACGAGCGATTTTTTAGACTCCATAATCAAACAGGTTGCTTCCAAGCCGTACAAAATTACCTTTGGCTTGTCCCAGCAGATATTTCTGGGAGGGATATATCGTCCAGTATTCGCCTCTTTATGTGACCTTAATGCGTGGGTGAAGTATGTATATGAATTTCTCAATCATAAACTCTGTCTAAGATATGATCGGATACAACCTACGACCCTGGCTCAGTCTATCATACGACTGGATACAACTTCCGACGCTGATACAACTCACGACACACTTATTGATACGGTTCATTAAACCAGCCTGTCACGCAACTGGTTCCATTAATTTACCTAATAGGTTTTCAGGTTCTACAGTTTTTACCACTAGTGACTTTGGCAGTAATTTGGATAAAACCAACATTACAGTTTGTCAATTTATTGATTAATAAACTGAACAGTTAAACATTTGAACTGGAAACTACGCATTTTAACAGATATCATATTTCAACGGTCAGACAATTTTTTTGACATGAACACATTGTGCTATATTTACCTCTATGTACATTTTCGTCAGCAAAGTTAAAGCTTAGGCTGAGGCTTAGGGTAAAATTTTCTGAAACCGAATGCTGAGCCTGAGTCTAAGCGTCTGCGAGAGACAAGTGTACTACAGCCGTATGTTTAAATTGGAAACATTGATACGTGGCATTAGGGCACGACCCATCACCGATATTTTAATGGGAGAGATCTGCTCATTTTGACAAGATCTTATACAGTCGCATGCCAGCAGGGGAGTCGTTATCGTTAGTCGACATCCCTGGAGTACTAAATGGGTATCGATGACCCCCCTGTAACAGTGAATACACTTTAGCTAAGTGATGCTTCGTACTAAGATTTTAGTGCTAGAATTACGTTTGGCTTCCAGCTCGCTTCGCCAGCTGTAACTCTTGAGGTTTAATTCACAGTCTGCAAAAACAGTTTTACCACGGTTGTAAATTCTAGCGAAATCAAGAATATGCTGTCTTTCAGTTGTTTTGACCCCTTAGGATTTCGAGCTGGTAATGGGCGTGAACTGGTGTAAGGTACGCTGACGTATAGTTTTTATCTTCTTTAAGCATAACTCGACAACAAACATATGGCTAAAACAGCCAGTAGCAGATACAGGCTCGTAGCCAGCTCGCTTTGTTAGGACGCTGAAAATTTTCCAGGAAGGGCATACAAAATTTTTCGATGACTTACAAGCAAGGTTGAAAATTTTTCAGGGGTTCAAAATTATTCCACGGAAGCTGATACACCCTTCCCCTCTCTGGTTGCACCCCGGGTTTCAGACGTGTGGTTTTTTGGGATACCGACAGAAAAAGACTTTGAAACACAGGGACCACATCATGAGGTATTATCCCTAAACCTCCATTGGCTACGCCTTTGTAATCTGCAGTACTCTTCTTATTCATTAACAATTCGTGGAAATAATTTTAAAGCAATGAAATCAATTTCAATAAATGGCATAAATGATTGCGTTTCAGACGGGTCCATAGCTGGTTGTGCCACGGGGTCTCAACCGTTTGTAAAATTTCGCTCTCCCCCCTAAAAATTTTCAACCTTGCTTGGATTAAGTCGACGAAAACCACTGTATGCCCATCTTCAAAAATGTTTAGCCACCCTAGCAACGTCAGCTGTTTACGATCCTGTGTTAAGAAAAACGGAAGTTTTTGTCTTTAGGTTCAGTTCAATTTATAAAGTTTTCAACTATGTATTCAACGCATTAAATGTTTATGTTTTATTTTTGCACGATTCTGAGTAATAATTAATGACCAAGTCATTCGTAGGTGACAAATTTTGTTGTTTTGTAGTTGTTTTTGTTGTATTTTTTGAGCTGTTTCTAGAAATACTGTGTTGGTGTCCTTTGAAATAATGACCAATGTAAAGAACAGAGGCGGAACAGTATTATAAGCGTATTCCTAAGCCTAAGCGTAAGCCTTACCTAAGCCCAGCAAAAAATTAATCTAAATACTAAGTTTACTGTATTCTAGTCCCACAGAAAGACTCTCCGTCCCTGATCTTTATATGGGCCGAGGTAATCAATCCGTAACAGCATATATGCAAAAAAACTTGCCTTCCGTTTCTAAGAGTACAACCGGAAGTATAGGTTCGTGTTTGACTTCTGCACAAAATTGTATACCAAAACCTAGACCATGCAAAAATTTCGCTTTGAAGTTTGAAAGAATCATTTCTATGCAGGGCCGCAGCAGACACCATCCACACTGTAAATTCCACTTAACTGATTTTAACTCACAATGAGCTTAGTCCACGGCTCTGAATTAGGTTTTTCAGAACTCCGAATTGGTTGAACCAATAGTGGATGATGTCCACCTTGCAGAAGAGTGTGCAACTGCTTGGGCTGTGCATGGCACAAAGTGTACCAGCACGCGTTGCATTTTTGCTCGACCCCCCCTGAGTTGGGTGGGGGGGGGTAGTCACCACTTAATCTACATAATAAACATAGGAGTTAAAATATAATCAGAGCGAATTTAGCTAAAATTCAAAATATTAGTTCAACGTTCCCCCCCAAATAAGCGGGGGGTAGGCCAAAAACGCAACGCGTGCCGCGTACATTCTTAATACACAAAATGTACCCAGTTGCACACTCTTGTTATAAAGAGTGATCATCCGCTCTTGGTTGAACCCATTCTGAGTTAGAGTTTAATGTTTCCTGGTATTAACTGAGAAATAACCAGAAAGCATTAATTGGCTCTCTGAGTTAATTGTTCAACTAATCGACATTTACAGTGCATGTACCCATTTGAGGAGGTCCCACCCCAAAGAGGGGCGGCCACCCTAACAAGATTTGAAATAAAAATTTGAAAAATATTTTGATCATCATCATAGACCCTATCCCGGAATTCTTGGGAGGGCCCCACGCTAGCCTGCCCCGGCACTGTTTCTATGACTGCGTGCTATTTCAATTTGACTGGATTTGATGAACAAACGGTTTTTATACAATTTTTTCCGTGTTGCATCTAACTAACATGAGGTATATTGAAAACAAAACAATCCGTAACCGAATGACAAGGGATTACTCACTGAAGACGCAAAATAAACATCACTCCCCCATCTCTTGTTCGGGTCACTACAGCTGTCGAGCTCTTGTACAATTCACCCACATATACGCTTAATAGGTTTAGGTTTAGGAAAAGGCTTACATACACTTCCTGCATGCCTGGATTAGTCAAACTGCGTAAAAGTGAATCGTGTATTTATTTTTTGAAATGGAGTTCTAGCTAATGATGTAAATAAGCGGTTTAAAATTCAAGTATAAATATCATATCGAGCCATTGTGCTCTAATGCATTCAGACACCAGCGGAACCGGAACTATTTCCGGTTCCGGGTCATCAACAAATCGCTTGAATTTTGTTGCTGCTTTGGTCGATCAAAAATGGCTCGTGCTCACAACGGCATCGGTTTGCATTGGATGTTTGGTCGCAATTGCAATTGTAGTTGCGTTGATTCGACGCTCTCGATTGAATTGGTAAGTTCATCTTTAAACTTATAATCTATAATAGACGCAGCACCTTCAAGATATTCATCTGTCTTTTCGCGGTTTGGTAACTGTTTTTGCTTCATATCCTTACTTCTTATAATGTTATTTCACTCACAACGGCAAATTCTTATAAACTGCCAGTTGCACGCAAAATAAATGGTATTGAAATTTCAAGACTCAAACTTTCATAAATTTTCAAGGCATTAATGTCTGGTGTTTCAGAAATTAATAGTGTAAAAAAATTTTAGACCCATATTTCTGAAAAATTTAAGAAATAAAAGTCTGTAATTCAAGCAAGATATATACGTCTGGAGTTTGTATTAAGACATAATTGTGTTATAAATTTCCGACAATGTTCCTTGAAGAGTTTAAATTTCTTCGTTTACCAGTCCATGATTATAGGATATTTTGTAACCTTCGAACCATTTCGATTATAATTTCTCATTTGCAGTTACGAAACACAATGAGGGTGGCGCTATATTCGTTGTGCTGCGCCGGCGTCCGCCACCGTCCGGCGCCGTCCGTCCCCGTTAACCACCGTCCGGTGCCGTCCGTCCCCGTTAACCACCGTCCGGCGCCGGCCGTCACCGTGCGTTACCGCACGCAAATCTCACACGTAGGATATCGTATATAGTGACGGACGGTGACACGGACGACGACGCATCTGTACGGGTGCCGCACAGTAGCAGAGGGCGCCGGACGGTAACGGACGGGCGACGGACGGTTATGGACTGTGTCGGACGGGCGACGGACGGCCGGACGTCAACAAAAGTACAGCGCAACCCTTATAGGTATAGTAGCATTAACAATGTTTTATTGGGCGACGGTTGCCTTTTGATAAATTTAATTTTCGAAAAGATCATTGTCAAAAACGTCATATGTCAAATGTTTGGCACACGACGTGAGAATTGCCATCTCGTTCTGAGAATAATTAAAAACTTAATAGGTATGTAGGGCCATATTTCGAATGTTTTTCAATTTGTGAGCAGTTCACTAATAGAAACCACGCAGTCTGAAAGAGGATCGCTATATTTCAAGACTACGAAAGAGAATTTCGACCGATATCAATTTCTATTTAGCATAACTCTGAGGAAGGTAAAAAAAGCTAAAATTTATCGAGACGAAAAAACATTAATCTGTAAAATTTCACGTTTCTTCAATAGTAAAGTTAATAACGTCACCGTGACAAAATGAAATACACATTTGGTTTCAAACTTATTCGTTTAATTCGACTTAATATTCAACGAAATGTTTTCGGTCATAACCGCCTGTAAACTAAGTTTCTGTCAGATGCATATTCTATTTCGCTATGTTTTTTTCTATTTTCTATCAATTTCATCTCGCAGATATACAGCACCTCATAATTTACAAATGTCACTAGACTGAGCATTAGCTTACGCAATAAAGGGCCCATGTAAAGATCAGTGGCGGAAAAGCTCATTCGTACACTTAGGTTTAGGTTTAGGCTTAGGCTAAGGCTTTAGGCTTAGGAATATGCCTACACTACTGTTACGGCTCTTTTCAACACAATGACCTGATAAAGAGTGTCAAAAAAAATTAGGTGAACACTTTAAGTTTTAAATAATTATCATTTTTTGTTCTAAAAAGTATGATCTCATTTATATTTAGTGGCACCGAACAATTATGGGGGCCCTACAATTGCAATTTTGTTTACTTTTAGAAACACTCAATCAGGGCAGGCGACCCAAGCCAAATTTTAACCCATTTTCTCCCTCGTGGGGACATCGTCGTATCCATCCTTCATAAAGTATAAAATAATGAAAATTATATATCATTTTAGGATGCCACATACACGATTTAGTCAATTTCTTAGGCACTAATGAGCAAATATATCACGTTTTACGACGTACTTAGTAATTATTTATTTGCTCATCGCAAATTTGTATTCGTTGAATATTGTACCCTATCTTAGAACCGTTCAGTCACTATTATATAAACATCGTTTGCTGTTTTATCGAGTTCTCGTTCATATTATTTGCCAACAAAATATATTCTGAAACAATAATTTCAACTGAGAGTCGAGCCGAGCAAATTGTAAGTAAAACTGCTTTGAATGAATAACGAGCGTTTTTTGGATTCTATTCATTTACGGACTCTATTAATCTGTGATAGGCTTCATAATTAATACTTTTTTCATCGTGTTTTATCAGAAAAGTTGCGTTTGTTCAGAAAATAAAGATGTGTACTGAAGCCTAAGCCTAAGCGTAATGAACGGCGAACAATTGTCGAGTCGAAGCAATTACGGATAACAAGTTGTCAGGCGACGAGGTGTCCTTGCGACGAATTGTCGTGATACTGCCTGAGACACTGATTTCGATCCGATGCTCGCAGTTTTAAATATTCGTGAAATTTAACAGCTTGATTCAAAATCATCGTTTTTGGTGATTTTTGTTCAATTTGTAACATTTCAACTGGGTTCAACTAATGAAACGCTAATACGCGTTCGTCCGTATCATTTTTGACTAAAAATAAAAATCACACTTATCAAAAATCTGCTTTACATAGTAATACAATAGTTTGATTCTCATGAGACATGTTGCATGAACAGTGGCGGATCCAGGATCTCAAAATGGGGGGGGGGCAAAATTTCATAGGTAATAAACTTATTTTTGACACATACTGTAGTGACCGAAATAAAAGGGGGTCCCCATTTTGAGTCCCAATATAATTTTTGTCGAGATGCTGTTGGGGGGGCCCACGGCCGGGGTGACCCCCCCGTGGATCCGCCACTGTGCATGAACATATATGCCTGCTGCAAAATCATTTCGTTTTGCGTGATTATTTTTTCACTCAAAGCCGTTCTTTTGTACCTGGATTAATTCAGTCAACTTTACCTTCGAGGGGGACTTTGAAATATGTCTTTTGAAATATTTTGGGCGACGGGGATTGAAGGCACGTTTACAAGCTTTAGAGTAAACTTGTGGATCCTAGAGTGACATTCACTCTCGCTACAATAGCTCATATGTACGTTTAAATGAAGTTGTACACTCTTGAAATGAAACCACGGCTACGCTTTTAATACGTCAATCTCACCTTTAGTCGTTGTTAATAATAAATTAATCACAATCTACAACTATCGCAACGAACCGAATGCTGTGATAAAACGTCACATAGAATATTTTGTAATATTCTGTATAATTTGTATCGATATTCAGGTAGCTTAAAGTACGAAAGACGTAGAAGACGGATAAACTTTTCGGCATTGAGCCGATATTTAATTGTCCGAAGACAAATTTGAACCCACTAGCGGACAGAGGTTCCGCCAGGATTTTATTTTGGTAGTTGAACCACATTTAAAGTTTCTTCTGTGAGGGAGCGTAGCGAACAGTGTACTATATAATCGATTGTTTATTAAGTCAGTAGGTAAAATGGTTGCCTCGTTTAACCAAACGTTTATAGGAGATCGAGATAGATATATATTATATATATACATATATATTATATATACATATATGTAAATATATATTATATATATATTCCGTTTGCCTTCCTCTTTTAGATGCCACTGCTCATGAATGCTATCATAAACATTCCTAAAATTGCATTTTGTCATCATGGATTTTGATAAAAACCAAAAATCCATTAGTGTAGTTTCGAAAGTTACCAAGAATTCATGCTGAGCAGCGCGGATTTTTTCACTAGTCGCAGTCTGGTTCGTTGAATGATTTTGCCAGCTGTGAGCTGAGTATATATGTCTTTAATTAGTTACTTTTGTTTTAATATTAAACAGAGGTTTTTTGAATTATTTCTGCATTATAATCTATTTTAAATTTGCTAGTGGTTGTAATGCTTCTGGTATCGCAGTGGAATAGAGTCGGTTTCTCATATCTCCTTTCGTCTCATACACTTTAGCACAGGTAATTGCTATTACTGATGGAGAAAGTGACATTAATACACCGCAGTATGGTGTATCCAGGGTGGATGGGGTGTATGCCCCTCCGCCGACCCTGCCTTACTGAAAACTTGTCGACGCAAATAGTGCATCTCAAGCTTTAATTTGTGTTTTCGTGCCAAATAAATAGAATACATGGCGAGATTACAAAACGATTTCAAAATTTTAGTACTTTGGGCACAATTTGTCAAATTTAATCACTTTGGGTACAATTTACTAATTTTAATATTGAAAAATTTGCTAAGAACGCGCTGCTTATAATATATAATTTTGAAACACTTAAAGTATCTACTACCAACCACCACTGGAAAATCCTTGAATCCGACACTGATACACCGAAATCAACATCGGACCTTAGGCCCATGCATAGAACAGGGCCGGGTGGTTTTCCGGAGGGGCTATAATAGAGTCAGTTTAAGCTTTAGACTAATTTTTTTGCTTAGGCTTAGGCTTTATGCTTATACTACTGTTCCGTGTAAGCTTTAGACTAATTTTTTTGCTTAGGCTTCGGCTTAGGCTTAGGCTTAGGAATATGCTTATACTACTGTTCCTGTCAAGTTCTATACATAGGCCGGACCTTGCGTATAGAAATCTTGACTTAAGTCTGCATTGACAAGATACTTAACCGTTTGTTAAATTAAAAATCCCACTGTGATGCGCACTACGACCAGACAGTTTTTGTATAATTACTTTTGAGCAACAGCAAATCTAGTTTAGGCAATAAAAAATGACTGTTACACTTACGTTTTGCTAAACTGTTAATGTGAGAAATTAAGGTCATACCGTATTCTTCGAGAAACCGATTGAA
Organism: Enoplolaimus lenunculus; assembly: GCA_030248215.1. Classification (NCBI taxonomy): domain Eukaryota; kingdom Metazoa; phylum Nematoda; class Enoplea; order Enoplida; family Thoracostomopsidae; genus Enoplolaimus; species Enoplolaimus lenunculus. Next base: position 34,335 of record JASANG010000631.1, on the reverse strand, counting down.
AATTGTTTTTACAAAACAGGTAAATCTGGTGTATCAAGCCGAGTTTTCCCTCTTCGGATCTTTCTCAAAGAAAGATTCTTTTTTGCCGATCTCTGGGCGTGTAGTCAAGGGGAGATACAGGAGGGGCTCAGTCCCCCCGTGGAAAACTTTTGTTTGCCCTAGAAAATTATCAACCTTGCTTGTAAGTCAACGGAAAGCCTTGTATGACCACGATTAATATTTTTAACCGCCCTAGCAAGGTGTGCTGGCTGCGGGATTGCCGATCTCCCCTCTACTATTACATATCGTTCCCCCTACTACTGCATGTCTTTTTATGTCCCTATTGCAACTATCCGTGGAATTAAACTTTAATTTGTCTTGTATCAATAAGAGTCCGTATCCCTGAAAAGAGTCCGTAAGCGGATAGACCCCATGTCAATTATCAATGATTGTTGTGCATGCATGACTCCAGAACCAAATAAAGTTGAGTTTGAAACTTCAAAGCATACTTAAGTTTTGAAGGTACAAATTCAACAGGTAGTTTCAATACCGCATATATATCAATAGCGAAGGGCGGCGGGTTAAAAACAAATAACAGTCCGAAAGCTAGTAACAGGGGGTACGCTCAGGTGAGACCAAATAAATATCAGTCCTCTCATCGTATTCAGGTTACTACAGGACCGTGATTAGGTGGCTCGAGCCCCAACCAGGAAAACAGGTTTTCTGAGAAATTTCAAATTTTCGCATGAGCTAAAAGTGATCGGAAGCTTGCGCAATCCGTAACTTTTATTTCGTATTAAGGCGATGATAAACTCATTCTATATGGCATTTTGGGATCATGTTTACCTCCAGCTTTGTCTCCAACGGAACATCGACCTCCGGGCCAGAAACAATTTCTGCCTGAGGTTTCGGTATTTTTGTTGCGTATAATTTTTTATAGTTTTGTAAAAATTGTATCCGTATCGCTAGGCGCGTTTGGCTTTTTCTTTTTGGTACAATTTTGAGGAGCTATTTGTTACGATTTGCTAAAAATAAGCCTAAGATTTAAATTTTTGACAATTCACAGATATCTGCTTATTTTAAATACCTAATTTTGCTTCACTTCTGGATTCACTTCCAGCTCTGGCTCCGGTAAGGTGAGCGGCACCGACAATGTCGCCAAACAGTTGAAAATTTCGAAATTCGTAAACTGTCTTAGCCCCCGCCCAAGGAAGTTGAACTAGCTACGGGCCTGTATTGCCGTAAACTATTCCCGAGTACTAGCGGATCCAGATGCAAGGGGAGGGGGTACGCCCCCATCAGAATTTTTTGTGATAAAATGGTAAGGTCCCCTACCTTACAATTTCGCCCTCAGAAAATTTTTTGCAAAAAAGTAGTTTTTACCGTCAGAAATTTTTTGTGACAAAACCTTACAATTTTTGCGTTTCATAACATTTGCCATCCCGCCTCCCGTTAGAAATTTTTGCATCCGCGTCTGTTCTCGACCGGTGTTCTACGCGGTGCTTTTTTCAACGGAAAGCCCCGAATTTTCTTTAACTTCCGCAATAAAAAGCATAGCTTTGTCATTTATTGCAATCTATAAATTAAATATTATTGTTTACGCTATGAAGACAAATACCAAAATACGTATTAATAAATCTTGCCGCACGGTACAGGGATGTTTTTGCTTACTACTTACGGCTAGACATTATAATTTTAGCTAAATTTCAATCAGAATATTAAACGCATACAAATAAATTAACGCCATATACACCGCTCAAAATCATTTAGTTCCGCCTAATTCGCGTTACTGAAATATATGACTAACGCCTAATTCGCGTTACTGAAATATATGACTAAAGCAAGTCATTACCATATTTGTTTTCAGCAGGCACGCGCTCAAAATTATAGGCGGTCAGACGACTGAATATAGGATTTCTATTTGAAAAATTGTAACTAAAAATTTTTTCAAGCAAGCGCAACGAGCAAGAAAACTTTATAATATTTTAGCATCCAGCAGGTTCAAATCCTATAAAATTGTCTTTTTCCCCGTTTCTATAATTATATTTAAGATCTAGTGTCCCTTTTATACGTCTCGGTAAGCCATATCGATAGCTATATTTGTTTAACCTAATTTCCATATTAAATATATCGAGCTTAGCTGGTTTTAATACTAGGAATGTTGTATTTTTTACTGGGCTTTACTGTTTTGGTATGATCTGCATCAACAAGTGATATTTCTTGCAAAATACATTTAGTACTAAAAAATTTGCCATTTTAGTTAACAAAAGTATTTATTGTACAGATTCCGTTAGTCGCTGCTCCAGTTTTTTGGCAATGTTGTCTGTAAAAATAACGAGCAGATCCTAAGATGGTCGGGGAACTGGGATACCCATTCGTTTCACCGTTACGCACATCATGGCCAATCCCTGAGCGCAAATATTCTTCGATAAGTTTAAAAGAATTTTATGTTAAGAAAAATTAGCCTACTGTCTTAACAAATCATCCTGTTATTGGTTATGTCTGTGCTGTGAATAAATTGTTGTTCATTAAGCATCAATTTTCTACATTTTATTAGGCTAAGTAACGCATGCGTTGGTAACCTAACAGTAAAACGAAACTTAAACAGTCGTGTGATTACTTTTACATGAAACTTGAACAAGTATCTGAACACACCGTCTGATTGTGACTAACCAGACATGAAAAGCAAAATGCCACAAACGATAGTGCGAAACGAATTTTGTTTAGAAACGTTGGAATTCGGCCGGATTGAACCTCGACCGCATAGTATTTAATGCGCAAAGATACCTGCTAACCGTCTGTGCCATCGGTAACAGTCCTTTTTGTCGCCTCAGATGTATAATATTCAAATGCTACTTTATTTTGCTTACATATGCATATGTAGAATGTACGTGCAAATGAAAATGAAACGAACAACCATTTAAACACGACTTTGGGTCGTGTATAGAACAAGGCCGGATCGTTTTCAGGAGGAGCTATAATAGAGTCAGTTTAAGCTTTAGACTAATTTTTGCTTTGGCTTAGGTTTAGGCTTAGGAATAGGCTCATCTATACGCTTAGGCTTTAGGCTTAGGAATAGGCTCATCTATACGCTTAAGCTTAGGCTTAGGCTTAGGAATATGCTTATACTACTGTTCCGGCCCTGTTCTATACATGGGCCACGACTTTGCTGAGGTGAGGTCGCGAACAAAAGTTTAACTTATATATGTATACATTGTATGTATATATATATGTGCAAAGGAAACATTTTACGGTGCATAATTTACGCATAACGATTCAACATTTTGAAGCTCAAGGCAGCTAAATGATGAGCCATGCAGAATTTGAAGCTTAGACTCCAAGGCCATCGTTGACGGCCCAGTCGGCCGTGGCTGGATTATTTCTTTGCGATAACCGAATAATAAGACCGCGAAGCAAACGACCTGTGCAGCGAGCCATGCAGAATTTGAAGCTTAGACTCCAAGGCCATCGTTGACGGCCCAGTCGGCCGTGGCTGGATTATTTCTTTGCGATAACCGAATAATAAGACCGCGAAGCAAACGACCTGTGCAGCGAGCCATGCAGAATTTGAAGCTTAGACTCCAAGGCCATCGTTGACGGCCCAGTCGGCCGTGGCTGGATTATTTCTTTGCGATAACCGAATAATAAGACCGCGAAGCAAACGACCTGTGCAGCGAGCCATGCAGAATTTGAAGCTTAGACTCCAAGGCCATCGTTGACGGCCCAGTCGGCCGTGGCTGGATTATTTCTTTGCGATAACCGAATAATAAGACCGCGAAGCAAACGACCTGTGCAGCGAGCCATGCAGAATTTGAAGCTTAGACTCCAAGGCCATCGTTGACGGCCCAGTCGGCCGTGGCTGGATTATTTCTTTGCGATAACCGAATAATAAGACCGCGAAGCAAACGACCTGTGCAGCGAGCCATGCAGAATTTGAAGCTTAGACTCCAAGGCCATCGTTGACGGCCCAGTCGGCCGTGGCTGGATTATTTCTTTGCGATAACCGAATAATAAGACCGCGAAGCAAACGACCTGTGCAGCGAGCCATGCAGAATTTGAAGCTTAGACTCCAAGGCCATCGTTGACGGCCCAGTCGGCCGTGGCTGGATTATTTCTTTGCGATAACCGAATAATAAGACCGCGAAGCAAACGACCTGTGCAGCGAGCCATGCAGAATTTGAAGCTTAGACTCCAAGGCCATCGTTGACGGCCCAGTCGGCCGTGGCTGGATTATTTCTTTGCGATAACCGAATAATAAGACCGCGAAGCAAACGACCTGTGCAGCGAGCCATGCAGAATTTGAAGCTTAGACTCCAAGGCCATCGTTGACGGCCCAGTCGGCCGTGGCTGGATTATTTCTTTGCGATAACCGAATAATAAGACCGCGAAGCAAACGACCTGTGCAGCGAGCCATGCAGAATTTGAAGCTTAGACTCCAAGGCCATCGTTGACGGCCCAGTCGGCCGTGGCTGGATTATTTCTTTGCGATAACCGAATAATAAGACCGCGAAGCAAACGACCTGTGCAGCGAGCCATGCAGAATTTGAAGCTTAGACTCCAAGGCCATCGTTGACGGCCCAGTCGGCCGTGGCTGGATTATTTCTTTGCGATAACCGAATAATAAGACCGCGAAGCAAACGACCTGTGCAGCGAGCCATGCAGAATTTGAAGCTTAGACTCCAAGGCCATCGTTGACGGCCCAGTCGGCCGTGGCTGGATTATTTCTTTGCGATAACCGAATAATAAGACCGCGAAGCAAACGACCTGTGCAGCGAGCCATGCAGAATTTGAAGCTTAGACTCCAAGGCCATCGTTGACGGCCCAGTCGGCCGTGGCTGGATTATTTCTTTGCGATAACCGAATAATAAGACCGCGAAGCAAACGACCTGTGCAGCGAGCCATGCAGAATTTGAAGCTTAGACTCCAAGGCCATCGTTGACGGCCCAGTCGGCCGTGGCTGGATTATTTCTTTGCGATAACCGAATAATAAGACCGCGAAGCAAACGACCTGTGCAGCGAGCCATGCAGAATTTGAAGCTTAGACTCCAAGGCCATCGTTGACGGCCCAGTCGGCCGTGGCTGGATTATTTCTTTGCGATAACCGAATAATAAGACCGCGAAGCAAACGACCTGTGCAGCGAGCCATGCAGAATTTGAAGCTTAGACTCCAAGGCCATCGTTGACGGCCCAGTCGGCCGTGGCTGGATTATTTCTTTGCGATAACCGAATAATAAGACCGCGAAGCAAACGACCTGTGCAGCGAGCCATGCAGAATTTGAAGCTTAGACTCCAAGGCCATCGTTGACGGCCCAGTCGGCCGTGGCTGGATTATTTCTTTGCGATAACCGAATAATAAGACCGCGAAGCAAACGACCTGTGCAGCGAGCCATGCAGAATTTGAAGCTTAGACTCCAAGGCCATCGTTGACGGCCCAGTCGGCCGTGGCTGGATTATTTCTTTGCGATAACCGAATAATAAGACCGCGAAGCAAACGACCTGTGCAGCGAGCCATGCAGAATTTGAAGCTTAGACTCCAAGGCCATCGTTGACGGCCCAGTCGGCCGTGGCTGGATTATTTCTTTGCGATAACCGAATAATAAGACCGCGAAGCAAACGACCTGTGCAGCGATAGCTATTTGCTTTAATTTATCGAAAAACTATTTTTCATTATATAGACCGCCTGCCAACTATATTTGAATAATATTTCACAAATAATGTTTGAATAATTTCAAATTTTAATGCGCAGCGGTTGAAAACCTATAAAATCCTGGTTTTGAAAAATGTTACATTACAAAATTTTAATTATCAGTCTCTCCAAGATATAGTTGCACAACCAACGCTAACCGTGTTAAATACATTAAAAGCAAAACACTCCCAATATGTCTATTAAGGCAATTATAGTATGTCGTATGTAAAAGCAAACTGCAGAAGGAAAAAATTGATCAACAGACTTCCCCTTTGAATATTAAATAACCTACGCAGATATACTTGAGTTACGATTACGAATGTTTAAAGATAGTAAACTGAAAAATTTTCGCTTAACCCTTTCTCACATGAATATTTTCTATTTCCCCTGAGACCTACTTTTATGCTAGGATTCGAACTCCGGTAACTGGAGTGGGAGGCGTATACCATCACCACTCAGCTATAGGACCTTGACGCTCGAGCCCGAGGGGGCTCTCACGTCTTGTGGTGATTTAGTACAATGTATACGTGTTGCAATTGTTAAACACGGTGCGATATATACTATTTAACGTATATACACTGCGCTTAGTTGTCTATAGGCAACTCAATGTGAGAAGGGGTTAATTACAAATGGTTGGATGCAGAACCATAACAGGTCTCATATTAAATGATTAATTCGACATTTTACTTAAGTTTAGTATATCTTCGGGAAATGCACTTTGTGCACATAACAATGAGTTGACTACAATCAATTTCACTCGTTAGCGGATATCGATGGGCCTAATCAGGAAAACTGTTATTTCTCTTGAGTTCATCCTTGAAAACATTATTTAAAAGCACGAATAATCGGTATCAGCATCTGAAATAATTTTGGTATCAACCCACCCCTTGTATGGATAGTACGTTGTTAACGTTGCTCCCCTGATCTTTACATAGTCCCGCTTTTTAATAAACCTTACCTAATAATGTCTCAGTAAAGATTTACACTATAATATTAACAAAGAACCTATCATCAGTACGATAAAATTAATGAGCTGTATATATTCTAAATTAAAATTTTTAATGAAAGCTCTTTCATAGCTGTACTAACCAACTGAGTATAATTTAGTACAGAAAAGAATGTGTCCAGCACGCGTTGCGTTTTTGTACATGAAACCGCATGGTTTATCGTCATGTTTACGATAGTTTGCATTTTACACCGATGCAATTGTAACCGTATTATCTGTGAGAATATTAGAGAAGTATATTTTGGGTCAATTTAAAGTTCACTCTATAAACGGTTCTGCAGAAAAACGTTCCGCCCCTGATCTTTACACGAACTGAACTTTGTTTTCAAATAATCATTTTAATCGACTCAAACTCTATCTGAGAAATTATGTATTTATATGTAGCATCTAGGTATATCTTTATAATTCCATAAATGCCTGTTAGCAATAGCAAATTGACGGTAACTAGCAAACGAAAAACATCAAAGATTAAATGGTATACGTTAATCAGACAGAGTTAAGAACTACGCAAAATTATCATGATTTTCAATTACTGTTCTATATGAAGTAATCTACAAATCTAGGCACGTAGCCACAGAGAATTTGTGCAACTACTCGCCTTAATCAATGGACTGTGAAATTATTGTACGATACGTATGGCTTTTTTGGCCCCTGTGCTCGCGATGTTTCCTTGTTTATTCTACTCCTGTTTTACTTTTGGTTGCAAAGTATACCTACCGTCGTTTTAGGCTGCAACAATCCAGAGGTGTACGTCGGTAAATTTTTTTTTACTCGGCTCGCGCTTTACCCGCGGAAATTTAGTTTTTTAGCCGCGGGTATAAATTTGAGCAAAACTGTTTTACACGCGATCCAGATTAACCCACTCGCATTTTTTTGAGATTATGCAAAAATTTGTTCAATTTTTCAATGGATTGATATTATACATAATTGCTTGACCTGGTGTAGGTCACAGCAAATTTTATTTTGTTAGTAACTGGAATACAGCAACTCGAGGAGAGAAATACCAGTGCAGATTGCAAACCAGTTCGCCAAAACCGGAACCAGAGTCCGTCGTGAGACAAAATTACGCAGTAAAATAATGTACAAATTGTTTATTTTAAGAACTAGTCCGCATTACTGTCAAACGTTATAATTAATACAATGATACAAGAATGTCCAACTGTTGTGGTTTCCGCATGGTACAAAATGTACCATCGGGCAATGCGTTTTTGGCCGACCCCCCCCCCCCTTGTACGGGGTTATGGTCACATGCCATAAGCCTAAATTAATCTATAAGCGGAGCAATGTTTGATGTCAGATACATAAAGTATCATACATCGCACAGGTTGTACCCCCCTCTAAATATAGGAGGTAGGGCAAAAACAGAACGCGTGCCGGGTACATTCTTTTCTACACAAAATATTCATTTTGGTACCAGCAACACTGGTCTAATGATTACCTAAAACTAATGTGTTTATTATTTGTTACTAGTGGCGGATCCAGGGTCTCACAATAGGGGGGGGGCAAAATTTCATAGGTAATATACTTATTTTTGACCCACACACAAACCACGAACTATTGCCATAAAATTGACTTATTTTACGTTCGTTCAATTGAGAAGAATCACAAATAAAACTAACGCATCAACGCAATTTAGAGCTAAACATCAGTGTGGCAACTTAAATTCAGATTTGGTTTCAAACAGGCACAAATTTAAAGTCTCGGATTCGGAAGCCAATTTAGTTTTGAAAAACCAAAATCCAGTCAGCTTCAGCTACATCTTTTTCTGTTTTTGAAAGAGTTAGAACTGCGGGCTATTTTTCTAACAGCGTAGAACAGCAATTGACACTATATAATTTTTGTTGAGATGCTGTTGGGGGGACCACGGCCGGGATGGGCCCCTTCCATGGATCTGCCATTGTTTGTTACCTAATTCCAGTTGGATCAAGAATCGCACACTTTTACGCACGCTTTGAATTCATTAGCCGCTACTATGCCAGCGTCAAAATTTTCTTAGCCAACCCGAACATTTGTGTTAGGATAATGCTGATACCATATTCGGCTTCTCGCTCGGTTCGCTCGCAGTTTCTCTTGTCTATTATATTGCCAGCAGTCAAACTGACCGAAGTTTTTGGATCCACCACTGTATGATGCGTATTTTGGATAGGTTTCAGAGCTTCAAACCGCTTACAGTATTAAACTCGAAATCTTGTCTTTTCTCAAAGCATAAAGATTAATATCAGAATATGTGTCGTTTTGTGTTTGCCGTTCATTGTCACTTTCTAACTTTGAAAGTAGACTGACAAAAACTAAAATACCAAAGAGTTTATGTGCTTAAATTTATACCTGAAACACTGTTCACACCTTACAACAAAATTCGTTTGAGCACCGTTTCTTTTATATTAAAGCCTTCATTTTAAAGTTGACACAGGGGGCATTGGGGAGCCGTGCCCCAAAATTTAGTTGGTGCTCCCCAAGGCTCGATTTAAAAGTAACCAATCTTGAATTGCAATTGTAGGGTCTCTCAAAATTAAACGGCGGCCCCATAAATATAATTTCCTGCGGACGCACCTGCTGGCGGGTCCACAAATTACCAATGGAGGGTCGAGCAACGTGAAAATTTCTCGAGTCTAGCGAGCCAGAAGCCAAACACAATTTTAGTACTAAATTGTCAAAATGTCGGTTTTGACTACTCTTGAGCGGGATTGGCCTGTATGCTCCTTCAACTAAGATCCGCCAATGATTTGGCAGTAAATTGGAATTGTTTTCGGTCATGTTTTACGGGGACCAGTAAGAATTATTGCAATAAAACTTTTTCTGCCGTTTGCTCGAATTTGGCCGATCTGCTCCCGTTACATGAGTATATTACAATTTCCTGTGTGTTGAGCAGATTATAACGGCAAGTAACTCTATAGATTTGATTTATAATACTGTTTAATAGGCAATTATAACAATTTGTCGGCATGTTTTAGCTTTTCTCAACTTGAGTAGACTTTGTTCTCAGAAAAGATTAGATTACAAAGTTTAAGCTAACGCCTGCTGGCACTGATCTAAGACGACGTAATGAACTATGCGTAGCAAGGGTGAAAAAATTTTAATTCTACATACAAGCGCTTATTGCAATAGCTGCTCGTGTTCAGGCTTTAAACTTGTACGATAGAGGGTTGAGAGCCGATAGGTAACCTAAGCCATCGATCCTTGCCAATCTCAATGTCAGTGTGAAGTTGGAAGTAAACATGACACCCTTAGGAGTTGGTGGGCGCAGTAACTGTGTGGCCTAAATTTGCTTATACGTATGTAGTAGCGCAGATTGCAATGCCGGGTATTTTGTTATGGTTAACGTTTTTTAAGAATTGGAGTTTACTACAAGTGTCAACTTATCGCTGCCACACATAATGTAGTGGCCCGATTAAAAGAGGAAGGGCTGATATTTATTTGGCATCTCCAGAGGGTACCCCCTTGTTATTCGGTTACGGACTGTTATTGATTTTTAACCCGCCCTCCGCCGCTTTTCGTTACTGATATATATCCAGTATTGCTAATATCCGTTGAATTAAACGTTCATTTTTCTTGTGTCAATAGCTTGATTGGTAATGCAAGGTTAAAAACTTAAGCACGCTTTAAGGTTTCAAACTCAACTTTATTTGGTCCTCGAGTCATATACGCTCTACAATTAGGGATAATTCACATTTAGACTCTAGTTATGGTTTAGGGACTCTATCCGCTTACGGAGTCTTATTAGGAATACGGACTCCTATTGATTGGGACTGAAAATGGAGATCCCCTTTTTATTACCCCTTTCTTATTCGGGTCACTACAGCACACACATCTACTAAGCGTAGTACGTCGGGTCACATGAATTTGCTTGAAACGTCAGCCTAAGAGCGAATAATTTGAAACGTATTTCCAGCGCTGGTTTCCGTGTAAAAAATATAGTCTGGATCGGATTCGTTTGAGAGAATAGATATTTAACCCTTTCTCACATGAATATTTTATATTTCCCCTGAGACCTACTTTTATGCTGGGATTCGAACTCCAGCGACTGGAGTGGGACGCGTATACCATCACCACTCAGCTATAGGAGCTTGACGCTCGAGCCCGAGGGGGCTCTCACGTCTTGTGGTGATTTAGTACTATGTATACGTGTTGCAATTGTTAAACACAGTGCGATATATACTATTTAACGTATATACACTGCGCTGAGTTGCCTACACGCAACTCAATGTGAGAAGGGGTTATAGATAGTAACCTGAAAATTTTTCGCTTAAACAGTATAACTGAGGAAGTAAGAATTACAACAGGGTGGTGTGGTTGAATTTCGCGAGCGAAACGAACGAGAAACCAGACGATATTTATCCGGACAAATGAAAAGTTATAAGAAAACGAACCATTACTGTAAAATTTTGCGAGGATCCCGAGGCGGATGGGACCCCTAACTTTGGGGGGGGGGTGTGGGCGGGGGCGTTAAGTACGGCAGTGTCCCAAATCAACTAACCAATCCATCTTTGTTTTTACTCAAATTTCGCTCATTAAGCGAGTTGACTAAGTTTTTAACGATGAATTTTCTATGCTCGTTTCATGTCATTTCCGTTCGTTTTTTCAAACAAAACGGAAGTGCGTGCCATAATATCGTAGTGGCATATTTAGTGGCGTGTCGAAGAGTTTTAATTGGGGGGGGGGGTGGTTAGGTACCACCGAAACAAAAGATAACCATTTTCAGTGATGGTTTCATAAACAGTCATTTCCACTCAGATGACCATCGGCTCTCTTGGCCCCAACCTTTGAATACATCCCTGGGTATGTTTGTTATTCTACTTACCAATGACAATAGCAGCCGTGTTTAAACGATACTGCAAATGCACACAGAATTGTTTTAGATGTTTTTATTTACGATTTTTGACACTATTATGCTTAGACAAAGGCTTAGACTTAAGCATAAAGGCTCTTGTAAAGATCATGGGGGAACATTTTTCTGTGGGACTGCAATAAAGCTTAAGCTTTAGTCTAATTTTTTTGCTTAGGCTTTTAGGCTTAGGCTCGGGCTTAGGTGCAAGTTCATTCTTACGCTTATGCGTAGGCTTATGTTTAGGCTTAGGTTTCTACTGTTACGGCCCTGTTCTATACAATAGCCAGCATAAGTCAGCCTTTTCCGATTAAACTTAACCCTTTCTCACATGAATATTTGCAATTTCACATGAGATGTAAATTTAAGACGAGATTCGGTCCCCAGTCTCACGGTTGCGAGGCGTTTACGATGACCACTGAGCTATAGGAGCTTGACGCTCCAGCCCGAGGGGGCTCTCACGTCTTGTAGAGATTTAACACTGCGCATATATGTTATAAATGTTAAACATTTAGTTGCTCATAGTATACTAAATGAGCGAAAGGATTAAGCCTGCGTCAACATCGAAGCGTAAGTATGAAGGAAAGTGTAAAAGAGCGGCATTTAGAGTATGTGCATTTTATTATTTATACGGCCCGCAGCCAAGAGAGGCAAAGGGGAACTCAGCCCCCATTTAAAAAATTTTGGCTTCCCTAGAAAATTACAACTTCGCTTGTACGTGAACGACATGTATGCCACTCCTGGAAATTTTTTACCCCCCCCCCCCTAGAAATTGAGCTCCAACCGACCTGTATTAATAGTTCCGAATTTAAAAAACGATAATTTTGGTTCGGATATTTTATACCCTGCTTTGTTTTTATATATCTGGTTGTTGCCAGGGTCTTTAATATAAGCTTTTTAGTACCAAAAATGACTATTGAAAAAGCGCCGACACAGAATCAATAATAGAAGCGTTTACCTTGTCGATTGTATACATTAATAAATTGTTTTTGGCTCCTGTACATAAAATGTGCCAAGATATAGTGGTAAATTAAATCATGAAGTGGATAAGGCACAGTGGCGGAATTAAATTCGATTTAGGGCTAAAAATTAATCTAAATATTTTATGAATTTTGCATCAGATCCCTCTTAGTACGTTCTGAATAGCGCAATAATGTATTGTTAAGACTATATGTCTGGTAACTGATATATAATTAAGTCTTAGATATCGAGTTTCTACGTGCCGCACCTTGAAAGTGTCATTTGTTATTGCTACGGTTTCGCTTTTGTAGGCTTGAATAGCAGGTTCCGATAATACGTGCCCGTATTCAAAACGGTTTGTTGTGTCTATTATTCTGGGTGAAAGCTGGTTTATACGTGCAAAGACGTTCTGCTGCAATCTGCAGTGTCCCTAAGCAATTTGTTATGCATACTCTCTAAAAACTTAAAGTCAAATTATAGCTTAACTAAACTTGAATATTAGTTTATGCAAAACTTAAATGGCTGGACGGACTAACTAAACTAGAACCGTTAGTTTAACTTAGACTAACATATTTATAGCTTTACAACACGAGTAAGTTAAAGAATTGTTTAAGTTTAAGTTTAAATTAAAAATCTCAACGATTTAATGCGTCATCCATTTTATCGTGTGCCCGCCGTGTGGAAAATTGACGCAACCATTTCCAAGTACGGTTTTGAAAAACGCTTCAAGAAGGAAATTTAATTTGAAAAAATTGGTCTAGTGGGAAATTGAGACAATTTACAAACCGTACTAGTAAATTGAAATGATATTTTGAGTGTCGATTTCCCAATGGGGAATTTAAATAGGACAGCAGTAGGAAATTGAGACATTTTTAAGCGTAAACCTGCCTGTTAGTTTAGTTAATCATGAAAGTTTGTTTATATGCTGCTGGATTAGTTTAAGCTTAAATCAAGTTAGTTTAAACTTTTATAGAATACGTAGGTATATAGAGCAAAAATGTCTTTTGGAATAGAAAAATTGCATCTGTAACACTTACCTATTTCAAATATTCTTCACTAAATTCCACTTGCACACACCATGGTAATATTGCTGCTGCATTCGACAGCTGATGATATGCTATGAATTTCTGGGCCCATGTTACTTTGAGCGGTGAAGTACTGTTTCGCAGGACTATAAAATAGAGTAAGCTTAAGCTTTAGATTATTTTTTGTTTAAGCATAGTTATAGGTATATCTATATCTTAACGCTGAGACTTAGGCTTAAGTAATATGCTTATGCTACTTTTACGCTCCTCAAAGTAACATTGGCTCAACTTTTGAAGGAATTTAGTATTACGCGCTTCAAAATTCAGCGCATTTATTGCACTCAATTTTTTTCTGAGAAGGTGTGAAATTTTTTATCCCACCACTTTTGACGTTGAAATATTTTAGAACTTCTTAATACTAACAGGCAATAGATGCTACACACAGTTGAGTATACGGTTCAAGATTTTTGTCAAATTAGCGGAATACAATTCATCCGTTGTTTTGACAACAAAGCTTAGAAGCCACAGAGAGCTTTAAAATGATTTCAATCCATTAATTGGACAGTTTATTAAGTCTCGTTATTTTCAAATTGACCAGGGCACCACAGTAACGATGTATCATTTAAAAAATATGACCACTGTATAGATCACGAGTGGACCGGTTTTCCACAGGAACGTCTAAGCTATACGTTGAGGCTTTTGGCTTAGACTTAGGAATATGCTTATACTACTGACCGTCTAAGCAATACGTTGAGGCTTTTGGCTTTGACTTAGGAATATGCTTATACTACTGACCGTCTAAGCAATACTTTGAGGCTTTTGGCTTTGACTTAGGAATATGCTTATACTACTGTTACGGCTTTGTGGTACATAACATATACTTTCCGTTGCTGTTAGGTGATAAAAAAGAATGTCTTTTCAGTTTCCTTGACGCCATCGTCTGGAGTTTGTATTGCCGTACACGAATATTTTGATTTGTTTTCTTGAAACGTGAGATGCATATTTAGAGTGAGAATTGGTCAAAATTTTGCTTATATGACGCTAAAAACTTTGATTCGCTGTTTAAAACCAAACCAGATTTTTAGGACGCCGCTCATTGCAGCTATAATGGTCCCGAAGCCAGGGGGGGGAAGCCGAGGGAGCTCAGCATCCTTAGAAGGATTTTGCGCCTTCGTTGACAAATTTCAACCATGCTTGTAAAACATCGAAAACCCTTGTATGCTCTTCCTAAAAAATGATTGGGCCCTTTAGTAAGGTGAACTGGCTACGGATCTGATCCATCAAAGTGTTATTAACTCATGATTGCCACCAAAATATTGGATTGCATTTGCAAGCTGTGCTCAGTTCAGAAATCTTTAAACGACCTGCGGCAGCTGAAAATTTCTATAAATTTTTAATCTAAACTCCTACCCATATAAAAATTGAGTAAGGATCCCTGGAGAGTGTAGCTGTCTTCTCAGAACCGTAGCCAGCTCACTTTACTATATGAGACTAAACATTTTTCAAGAGAGGCATTCAAGGGTTTTTTGATGACTTATAAGCAACGTTGACAATTTCCTAGGGGAGGCCAAAATTCTGCCAGGAGAGCTGACTCCTCCTGGCGTTCCACTGGCTGCAGGCTCGCGTCTTCCTCTGCACACGTCGATGCCAAGTTCGAAATGCAGTTACATCATCCTACTGGACTTTATACAGTTTTAATTTGAATTATATTTTGCAAGTGTATCATTGCTTGCGAAATGTAGTAACGTTAAGTTGCGATGTAGTTCGCATACTGAAAAACTCAATTATATAAAGTAAAATCTAAAAAAGGAACTGAAAATCCAGTAGAATAGTTTCCCATTATAATTTCGTGCTTAAATTTGATAATTTGAATTCAAACTGCTTGGATTAATCTGTCCCAATTTGTCCAATGACTGGATTGTACAGCAATGTTAAGACTTTAAATTTTCTACCGGAACGTTACAAGGCAATAAATTATGCTTTGCGTCACACTTCACTGTTCTAATATACCAAGAGCTCGAGCTAGCAAAGCTCAAAAAGTTTTATAAATAATTTGAATTTATATTGAAATTAACCCCTTCTGACATTGAGTTGCCTATGGGCAACTCAGCGCAGTGTATTTACGTTAAATAATATATATCGCACCGTGTTTAACAATTGCAACACGTATACATAGTACTAAATCACCACAAGACGTGAGAGCCCCCTCGGGCTCGAGCATCAAGCTCCTATAGCTGAGTGGTGATGGTACACGCCTCCCACTCCAATCACTGGAGTTCGAATCCTAGCATAAAAGTAGGTCTCAGGGAAAACAGAAAATATTCATGTGAGAAAGGGTTAAGGTTTATTTTCTTGTCTTGTTGCAGGTATGAACGAAACTTATTAGAAATATCTGGCAACAGTTCGCCAGTTGTAATCAAGTGTGGCCGGTTCAACAAGCGTCATTCGTATTACACTGAAAGCACCGGTTGTGGATCACCTGCAACTGAACGACGAATCCGATTGGATAGCGAAGAGGCTGACGCGATGAATTTGAATTCACCTCAACGTGGCGGTGTTGTGCGAGGTCAACCGTTGAAAGGTCGAAATACGTAAGTCAACCTACGCCCAGGGCCGGGGTTAAGATGGTCGGGCATCCCAAACATGTCCGAGGGTGGTCCAATGAAATGTTTTACAACTCATTAGCTTCGTGGTCAGCGAAAAATATTATAGTTTGCAAAGTGGGGTCCTACAATGGTCGGAGCCCCCAATTAGGGAGTTTGGGGGGTGCGCTTCCGTCGGTACTGCCTTGGGGTGGCGGACAGACAAATGTGATGAACCGAAACTTTTACAGTATGCTATATGTGCCATTGAAAGCGACAAATTGTAAGGTAGGGAGACACCTTATCATTTTTTCACAAAACAAGTTTTGAGGGAAACCATTGTGAGCTGGGGAGTTTGCCATTTTATCACAAAAAAATTTCTAACTCTCCCCTCCCTCTGGATCTGCTAGTGCCTCCGGCAAATGAAATCATCGATTGGGCTGAATGCATCTTGTTCGCGATCAAGTCACCCATCTCACAAATGGCCCAGGTATACCTGAGGGCCGTATCAATATTTCTAAGCCTAAGTCTAAGTCTCTAAGCCTGTAACTAAAGCTAAGCGTAAGCAAAGCATTTCCACTGTTGGGGGAAGTAAATAAGTGCCCATTTTTTCGAAATAGAATATTAAGGATTAGGCTTAGGCTTAGGCAAATGCTTAGGCAAACGACTGGAATAAGCAGCGTTTTCCTTAACCCTAAGCCTGAGCTTAAATCCTAAACATATATGGGAGATTGTGCAAGAGCCTGGTGAATAAATGACATAACCTGTTCACAATAATATTTTCGTTGCAACTACTTCTTAGTACATATTTTTGGTCACGAGGTTAACTCACATGAAGGTCTTAAAATGCTAGGCAGGGCAGCGTCCTAAGGGTTCTGCAACAATTGCTACGCGGATCTGAATCGGGAACAAATTTGGAAAACGCCGTTAAGCTAAGGGACCCTATTCAAAAATGCTTAGGACCTTTCGCCAGTTAGCGATAGGTTTTCAAGCTGACGAACTCCTACAATTGCGGGTGTCAAAATTGGCACCGAACCGTACACTCTATACGTGGTATTAAATTTTAGGCTACCAATCGCTAGTTTAGGCCAGGAAGAGGCTGAATTTTGTGTTCCACCTCGATATAAATCAACAGGTTCTTTGCCAAATATTCGAGCAGGTAAACCATATTTTCTTGTATTCTTCCTTCTATGATAAGGCATGGCTAATGTTTACGACACGACTCATTGTTTGTAAATGTATAGTTTTAGCAAAACCTAGAATACTTTTACGTTATTACAAACTATGTTGTTAGAACATTTTTCGCAGCCAGATTTACTTGATCGTAGGGCTAAATGTTTTTCAGCAGGGTCATACAAGGGTTTTCGATGACTTACAAGCAAGGTTGAAATGTGCTTTTATTGCAGTTGCTACTTCTATTATTAATGTGGGCAACGTATAGAACACGGCCGTAACCGTAGCATAACCATTTTTCTAAGCTGAAGCCTAAGTCCAAGCCTAAACCTAAGCGTAAGAATGCCCATGTACCTAAGCCTAAGCCTATGCAAAGAAAATGTCTCAAACTTAAACTTAATACTCTATTGCAATCTTGCAGAAAAACGTTCCGTACCTCAATTTTAAGTACATGTGCCTTTAAACATTATGAAGCTATTTTGTTTTCAGATCCGCAACATAGAAACGCCAACAGTTTGCACGTTGAGCCAACGCCATCAATGTTCAGAGGCCTTGATTCGTTGAAAATCAATAAAGAATTGTACGAAATTCGCGTAAGTGCTCACTACAATCTTAATATTTTTAAAATGGTGGTTGAAAAATAGACATACCCGAAGCCAGTTCAATTTTATACTGAAGCTAAAGTGATTTGTAGGGCTGCGCAAGGGTTTCAGGTGACTCACAAGAGACGGAAAGACGTTTTATATCGAATACCTTATACAGATTTTTATTGTAACTTTCGAAATTTATCATATTTGTTTTACCCAATTCACCCTCATACCATGAAACATTTTTGATCCATAGCATCTGCAGTACGCTTGTTTCAAATCGTATAACTAAAACTAGGCTGTAGGTAGGTACAATTACACTGATTTAAGAATATTGCTTTTACTGAAACTAAAAATTAGTATATATGTGTGTATTTATTTATTTATTTATTTATTTATATAATACGATCAGCTTACAATTAAACCTTATGGCTATAAAAGTTTCGGTCCATGTAAAGATCAGGGTCGGACTGTTTTTCTGCGGGACTGCAATAGAGTAAGCTTAATGTTTAGACAATTTTTTGCTAAGCCTTTGGCTTAGAATTAAGCTCATTCTTACGCTTAGTCTTATAGGCTTAGGCTTAGAAATATGATTATAATGTTGTTACAGTCCTGTTCTATGCATTATGGCCAAAGTTTCCAATTGAAAAATTTAAAATTCAAAATGAGTCCACGAATCTATTATTTAGCAAGACTCGTGTACGTCAACCACTGAAGGTGACATATTGGGTCACGGTGGCGCGCTTCAACTTGGATTACGGTACGATCCAGAGCTCGCGGTGATTCATGTTAATTTAATTAAAGCCGTTGAATTGAAAACTAAACGATCCGATCAGCCGCCGAATCCGTATTTTAAAGTTAAATTAATTTCACCGTCATCCGCAGCGGCATCGTCTATTCGTTGTGCGTCCAGTGCGAATAACAACAATCGAACGAACCCGGATGTTCAAACGACAACTGGCTCCATTGAATCGGAAACGTATCGCAGCGATCAATATTATTCAACTCATTCACCAGATCTTGAAGATCATTTTTGTTTTGCTGTAAGGTCTACTGTAGCTTTCAGTGGTAGAACCAATTATTAAACGTTGGTGCTCGTGCCTCAGGTGTCCAACGTATTGTTGAGATTTTGTACTGCACATACGCGTAATTCTTGTTAGACACTGCTTTATGTTGTACTCCCGGTGACGGCTGAAATCCGTTAAACCAATCGGCTACCGCGTTTTACTGCCGTATCCATAGGATAAGATTATATTGCTTTTTGTAATTATTGTTTCTGTTGTTTATACTTTCATTTCTGGTTTTTTCAAATATTGACATAGTGGAATATGGTAAAGAACAGGGCCCTAACAGTAGAATAAGCATATTTCTAAACCTAAGCCTAAGCCCAATCGTAAGAATATCGTAAGAATACGCTTAAACCTAAAGCCTACGCCTAAGCGAAAAAATTAGTCGTAAGCTTACTCCAACGCTGTCACCCAGAAAACCCTTCCGCCACTGATGTTCACACAGATCCAAACGGCACCGAAGCCATTTTGAGATGGTGTCTGACGCGAAATGGTAAACAGTAAACGAGGTATTTTAGGTTGGTCCAGAACACTTGAACACAGCGCGGCTCGAAATCAATGTCTACGATTTTGACGACTGTAGCGTGGACGATTGTGTCGGCCGATGTTCGATTCCGTTGAATCGTGTTGAATTTTCAGATGATTCCACTCGAAGCAGCATATTTTGGGCTGAAATTTTAATGTCTGTTGATGAGCAACCAACGGTAAATTTTAAACTTAATTTTTCGACAAATTATTTCACGCTGTGCCTATTAAGGGCCATATAAAGATCAGGAACGGAACAGTTAATATTCCGTGGGACTGGATTAGAGTAAGCTTAAGCTTTAGACTACTTTTTTGCTTAGATATAGGCTTAGGAATATGCTTATACTATTGTTCCGCCCCTGTTGTATAGATTGGCCGTTATTAATTATTGAATTCGCAAATGCCACTTAGTTATGCTTAAAATGCCTGACAGCTGAAAGTTTGGTAATGATTGGCTGTAAAGTTTTTAAAACTTTACAGTTGTAACAATGAACTGAAATAATGGTTAATGTTAAATGACCCATTTAGAAATTTATCTTGGTAGGTTGGAAAAAATTTAATCCAAAAGAAAATTATAACTTCTGTTGATTAGCAAATTGCGGTAAATTTTAAATTTCAAATTAAAAAATGGTTTTCAGTGTTTTTTACGTATAAGCGGGAGGTAACTTTTGATAAGTCATTTGGTCTCATGTATATGTCGTAGCCACGGCACCAATTTAGCCATGTCGACGCAAGCATGTAGGACATGCTTGGCCTGGTGCATATTCAATACATGCAATGAACATTGTGTAGTATGCTTGCCGGCAGCATATGGTCGACACATATAGTCGACGATAAAAGTAGTTGGAGAAGTTGGCTATGTGGTGCAATGGTAAGAACGCTTACCTTGGAATCCTAAGGCCGCTGGTTCAATCCTCGCTTTGTATCCCGCATTTCCAGCTGCTTGGTTAAAAGGTCTGAAATCTCTGTTACTACTTAGACTGACACTGACAAAGCACGCCCGAAATACTATTTTGTTGTTTAGCTATGAAGCATACTGATCCAAAATAGATCAATCCAATCGCGTTACTCTGCAAACATTTAGTTAATTATTTTTAACCAATCAGCCGTCGTTGGTGCGGTTACTAGCCACCTTTGACCATTGGTGCCGTATCTAGCCATATTGGCAATATGACTTAATCGGTTCCGCAACTACGACATACATACGCAACTGTTCAAGAAAATTGGTTGAAAATATTATACATTCAATTTGATTCATCTGCGTTAGCGTTGCGTTATACTTTACTATGCCGGACGCCGTTGCATGCCGCTAAGTGTTGTCAACAAAATATGTGCCAAAATCGATTTGGTGGCGAGCGGTGCCGCGCGTCGACGCCTGCGGCGTTCGGCAAGTAAAGAGCAATCCTTAGTAAAACATACCTGTCGGTATATGTGCACGTAAGTGTGTGTAAAGCAAATGTTGCCATGCCTGTGCGCATATACCGGTATAAGAAGTTGTTGCAATGACCGCGTGATGTAGTGGTTGCATGCTTGGCTCGAGCACAAGAGGGCCGAGGTTCGATTACCGGCGTGGTCATTAACTTTGGGCAGAACTTCAAACAGGGGTCGTGCATGCAGACAGTATAGTACCAACAATACCAATAGGAACTACGAAGATGTGATTTAGTTGCACAAATTGCAATTTTTTCAGAGCGGCTATGGCGAATTGTTGTACCGCGTTTCATTTTTGGCGAATTCACAAAGACTGACTGTGACCGTATTGAAAGCACGAAATCTTGTCAGTCCAGATGGCCAACAAACCCCACGTCAGTTTAGATTCACTTTTTAACTGTATTTATATGTCGAAAAAATATTAGCTATGTAGTTAGTTTGCTTAAAAATAATTTAATTTTTATTCAAAAAGTGATAGCTTTTCTAGGAAGCCCTAGATATCAATTATAATTGCTGTCCTTTATTTCAGTTTTATAACCAATGGCTTGGTTTGTGAAATCTTACTTAAGTATTTACATAGTTTTGCTTTAATGTTTTGGATAAAAACTAAGAAATGCCAGTTTTGCGCAAGCGACACAAGAACGAATGTGTAATTTTATACCAAAGAGGTAGTTTCGGTCTGCAGTCTTAATCCCTTCTCACACTGAGTTGCCTATAGACAACTCAGCGCAGTGTATATACGTTAAGTAATACATATCGCACCGTGTTTAACAATTGCAACACGTATACATAGTACTAAATCACCACAAGACGTGAGAGCCCAAGCGGGCTCGAGCGTCAAACTCCTATAGCTGAGTAGTGATGGTATACGCCTCCCACTCCAGTCACTGGAGTTCGAAACCTAGCATAAAAATCGGTCTCAGGGGAAATAGAAAATATTCATGTGAGAAAGGGTTAATTATACCGAGAATAATCATCTAGAAGCATTAGCCTGCACAACAACAAAAGTTTTTTGTCCCTTACGCATTTACTTAACTTAAGTACGCTTTTAGAAACAACAAATTGGTTAAGTAATTGCTTAGCAAATACTTAATAAGTATAAAGTTTATACTTAAGTAGGAGGTTTCAGAAACCCAGCCAATCAATTCTACATTTGCAAGCAATAATTTCAGTTCCTCGAGTTCGGGTCTACTTATTACGGGAAAATCGTCGGCTCAAAAGTCGAAAAACAAACGTCACTAAAATTCCCACGTTCAATCCGATCTGGAATGAAGCGTTGAATTTTACGACGCCGTCGAAAAATTGTATGGATATTTCGTTAGAATTTATCATTAGTCACGAATCAACATTTCTACAGCATCGTCCAATTGCTAAATTGTTAGTTCCGTTACACAAATGTCCTGATGTATGGCGAAGTATTACTCGGAAAGAAGAAACTGTACCCAAATGGTGTCCGCTACTGGAACCATAGTTTCATAAGTCGTTCATTGACGGGTCTCTCAGGGGGTGTGTCCAGGCAATTTTAATTGGGAGGAAAACAGTCTGGTCAACCAGAAGTTCCAGTAAAGGTTAAGTTTTAAACAATTCGCGAGCGAAGCGATCGGAAATCTTGGCACAATTTTAAAATTAATATGTCCCTATGAAAATTGTACGTTCTGTGAGAGTTTAGCAAAGTAATGCGTTCGCGGAATCCCCTGGATCCGTAATTGAAATTCTGAGGAAATTCGTAATACCGAAGCGAGCGAGAAGCTACTACACGCTGCATCAGTATTAGTTGTGTTTGCAACAATCGCAAAACGTTTCTTTGTTCATGGATTGGGGACGCTTAGATCTGCAAACCCCTCACACTTCCCTCCTTAAATTTTAACTATAATATATTTAGCGCCCCCAAGCAAAACGGTTCTGTGTCGTATTTCGAGATATTGCAATAAGTATTAAAATTGCATAAATTTTGCCAAACACACTGAACAATTCAAGTTTTACAACAAACAATTTTGTTACCGAAATTGCCAGAGCCTCCGGCAAAAATTCCACCCTAAATAGGAGATTGAGTTTCAGCCGGAGCCGAATGGAGAACTCCAGTTGAACCCTGACATTTGCCAGCGCACTAGGTTAAAGCGTTCAAGGTTTGTACCGGTTTTTACAAAACTACCAGTGGATCAGATAGTCGTGATGTTTAGCGATACCCAATTATAATATGATCCTTGATTAATGAAAAGGACGCTGGTTCTTGTGCCATATTACAATCCTCGCGTTTACTTAATGTAAGATACACGTTTCGATATCGATCTCAAAGCATAGTATACTTGTACTTGTTGTATTGCAATAAAACCGTAGATATTTTAAATATATTATATATGTATATACTATATATTTAATGTATCATTGTGCAACCAGATATTCGTTTCCGGCAAAAACTGTATCAGTTTCCGGTATTTTTGCATTCGTTTATACCCTTATATTTATGTATATTTACATATTATACAGTTATATATATTAAGTAATAGTAGTACCAGGGCTCATATAGTTAAGGGCCGTGCTACAACCACCGTGCTTTTCGTGCAAAACTATTCGTCCAACGAACGAAAACAACAAACAAATTTAACATCACATAAAAATATAACCCACACCAAATTTGTTGTTTATAAACTTTAACAGACCATGTGCAAGTTTTTTCAGCCTCTACAGTTTTTTAATGCTAGTTCAGGTCCGTAGCCAGCTCGGATCAAGTAAAATCCCTCTAATACATCCAGTAATGTTTTCCCAAATGGTATAAATTCAAGTTTTTAAATCTCGACTGATTTCTGGTACTCAGAGTCATGCTGTGTAATGGGGCCAAGGTGAAATTTAAATTTTCTTTGCAGGAATGAAATGGGTATGAGCATACATTTTGGCACAGATCGCTATAAAAAACTCCAAAAAATGTTCAATTTTCTTGAGTAGCATCAAACGATATTCCTTTAATGTAACAAGTAAAGTTTCCCCATAGTCGAATGGTGGAAAAGTTGACTCGATTACCAGACTCAGTATGCAAGAGAGTAGTGCTTATAAATCTATTTTAGAAGTGGCCTGTCACGAGTTCTCTGGTCTTATAATTGGATCTTTAATTTTTGTAGGGGTAACGAAATTTTTCTAGGAGGTCTGAGGAACCCCTTCCCCTCTCTGCAGCGGAGCTATGCTACTTAGTCAGTTTATTCAAGGAACCAAAGATTGTTCGTTTTGGGACCGTGGTACAAGTCAGTTGTAGGTCGGCTCAGGTGCTCATTTGCATACACAGATATAACACAGTGTGTATGCGCATAATTTTGGTAATTAAATATTCTACAGGTCGCTTTTATTACAGTGAATGAAGAATTTGACGGCAAGGTGCATCCAAGAAACCGGGACAAGAGGTCATTGAGTTTTTTCGGAGCCGGAGGTAAAGCAAAATAAGGGTATTTTGCGTATACACCTCGTTCATTAGAGCTGCTCATAGTCAACCCTAATTGGATGAAGGGTGATAGATTTTAATTGAAAATTTTCCATTCTCATTCGTAAAATCAATGTAATAAAATAAAATACTCAATCCTTGAACGACACGCACTAACCGAGATCAATTACGTACATGGTAGCGATAAGTAGATGCACTTTTAATAAACGGGTTTTAAATTGTAAATTACAATTTATCTTAAAGGTGAAATATCTGAGCTGTGCAAAAGATGCATTCTAACACGGATAAAAATTTCTATTAAAATTTTGATGGTGTTGCGGAATGGATTTTTCATTTTGCACCTAGTGTACAAGCTTTAATGTGGATGATGCATAATTAGTCATCCGGCTATCGCTCTGACAGAAAATCAACCTCTGGCTCAGGTAGAAATTCTGTTGAAGTTTCCTGCTATTTCTGAAGCGAAATTCTTCAGTTTTACAAAAAATTTATTTATAGAAGCCTAAGTCCAAGCCAAAAGCCTAAGCAAAAATTTCGCTGAAAAGGCCCAACCCTCATCGGTCCGAGGGCCAAAACTCGAAGATCTTATTCTATAATTCCGCGTATGACCAATAATATGCGAAGTGTTCGTGAAACGTTTATTCTCAAATGAAAAAGTTTTCCACCCCCACGCTCCCAGTTCATTAAATTGTGTGTGCGGCTAACCCACCACACCCCGACTAAATATTTTTGATAGTAAAGCAGGTTTTACTTTATTTCGGCTTTTCTCATAAGGGTAGGGCCCCATGGATTAAGAGAGGGAACTGATATTTATTTGACGTCTCCATAGGGTACCCCCTCGTTATTCGGTTACCGACTGTTATTTATTTTAATTCGCCCTCCGCCTCCTTAGGTTGCTGATATATACCTGGTATTGCGCCTATCCGTAACGTTTATTTGACTTGTATCAAATGCTTGAGCGATAATGCAAGCTTATGCTTAGGAATGTACTTTTAAAACTTAAGTATGCTTTAAGGTTTGCTCCTGGAGTCATTTATACACTACAATTTGGAATAAATGACATTTATGGACTCTAATTATGGTTTACGGACTATATCTGCTTACGGACTCTTATAAGGAATACGCACTCCAATTGATTAGGCCTCAAAATGGTGACTCCTTTCATTCAGATCACTACAGTAGAGCTAAGCTGCCAGCCAACACGATTAATAGTAACAACACAACCGAGAACTTTACTCAAAATAACAAATACACGTTCAGATCTCACGGGCAAAAAGCAGGCAGCCAATTACTGATATAAAGAGAAAGAATGCAATTCAGAAAACTTTGCTCAAAAAATAATGTCAATTCTGTTCAAATTTGGGGGTTGAACAGTTTTGAACGTGGTTAATTCTACATAATACTCGATTTTAATATTGTAAAGTTGAAAACTAAATTGTATTTCAAACAAAAATCAAACTGTTCATTAGTTTCCAGCATAGAGCATACTATGAGCACGACTGTGGTTACGCGTACGCTAAAAACATATATACAATGTAAAGTGTTTAACTCTTTCTCACATGAATATTTTCGATTTCCCCTGAGACCTACTTTTATGCTAGGATTCGAGCTCCAGTGACTGGAGAGGGAGGCGTATACCATCACCACTCAGCTATAGGAGCTTGACGCTCGAGCCCGAGGGGGCTCTCACGTCTTGTGGTGATTTAGTACTATGTATACATGTTGCAATTGTTAAACACGGTGCGCTATATATTATTTACCGTATATACACTGCGCTGAGTTGCCTATAGGCAACTCAATGTCAGAAGGGGTTAAACAATTGCCCCTGAATCCATAGTGCAAAAATTTTACAAAACGTGAGAGCCGTCTCGAGCTTTCGGGAGCAGTGCCCATAGTCAAGCGGTGAATAAATACGCTCTCTATGAGTTCCCAATTCCAGTTTGACCCTAGTGCCTGTATTCTCAAATGTGTGCAGCACCTATCACAAGTTGGCGATAGTTCTTGTCACTTTTGACTCAGCGAATATTGAGTTTTGAAGTTCAGAATATTTTTACTTCTATGCAATTTTTAAGACCTGCAACGACAGGAGTTCATGGAGATTGAAAACCTAGCATGAAATAGTGATAGGTGCTATGTGAATTTGAGAATATGGACTCTGATTTTAGATTGAATTGAAAGTATTCATTCTGTAGACAGATTCAACGCGTATAATATATACTGGGTAATACCCGAAATAATATATTCATTCATTTGTTGTTTATGACGAAAACACGTGATCATTAGTTAAAAACAATAATAAAACAGCAAAAATTGTAGATAAATGCTACCAAATCCCAAAGATACATGCAGGCTTTCATACAGATTAGCAACTGCAGATATCTTGTTGGAATGTAAGCGTATGTATATCACAATTATTAACAAATAAAACGTTATCATGGTTTAAATATTGGCGTCCCTACCAGGGTGCAAACGGATTGTAATAATAACGAAAGTGGATAATGATCAAAAAAACAGAAACGGACACCGAATTTTACCGGAAACGAAAATGAATATCCGGTTACACCCTGATTCCTACCTGTTGGTAGATTTATTTTGACGTTTAAGACTACGAAACAATAAAGCCTAAGTCTGGAATGTGGGGCAAGATTTGAGTTTGAGGGTCATTGTAAAGAACAGGGGCGTAACAGTATTATAAGCAATTCCTAAAGCCTAAGCCTAAGCCTGTTGCTTGGGCTATGTGTTTCGCGTTACTATTTTCGGCTCATGTAAACATCAGGGACGGAACGTTTTTCTGTGGGACTAGAAAAGACTAAGCTCAAGCTTTAGACTAATTTTTTTGCTTGCCTTAGGCTTGGGCTTAGGAATATGCTTATAATACTGTTCCGCCCCTGTTCTTTACATTGACCCTATTTTCTAGAGGTTTTTCACAACAGCTGGTTAGAGGATTACTTTTCTGTACGGTGTTTTTCTTATGAGAGGTTAGGTGTCAACCTGGTTCAAGCTAAAATACACTCTGAACAAGATACATTCCGCTGAATATATACTTAGTGGTGGATCCAAGCGGGGAGTCGCTCAAACCTAATCCCTTTATAAGTGCCCAAAACATTATTATTTTTTTACGAAGATTTAGTGCTCAAATTGCGTCTGCTATCTCGTGGTTTCACCGTCAGAATTGGTTTCTAAAAGCCCAACACAATAATCACAAATAAAGGAGCTGTGGCGTAAATTCCACTGGCTATTACTTTGCTAGTAAAAACTTGCCGGTGTAAATGCACCCAAAACAATATTTCTGATATTTAGAAAAATTTCTTACATTTAACAAATATGATTAGCAAGTTGCACATGAAAAGTATTTTTGTTATGACAGAAAAGTTTTCAAAACAAGTTTTGAAATAAATTGTGAAAATAAACGTTCTCGTGTTATTTTTAGAAAAAATGTCTTAAATATCAGAAAAACTTTTCAGATTTGCCACAGAAAATACATTTCTGAGTATATAAATTCAGAAGTACTTTTTTGTGTATGGTATATTTAAACGACCAAACCTTTCAATTTAGCTGGTATACACGTTTGGTAATTAATCAGTAACAAAACACTAACAGAATAACAACAAAGAGAGAATTCTTTTGTTAAAAAGTACATATTTAACACTGCAACAACAATAGAATGATTTCTTAACTTCGATAAAATCCAAACGCAGTGTCGGCGGAAGCGTTCTCCAAACCCTCAATTGGGGATCCCCCCGACACTCGAGACTCCCGTTTAGGCAAACTATTTTTTACGGACCACGAGGTTACAGAGTTGTGTAACATTTTTTTGGGGTCCCACATCGAACCTGTTTCAGAGACCAGACTATCCTAACGGTGGTCCTGTGTATACGCCATCAAACGTCTCACTCTATTTCAAGAAGTTTTATGCATTTACCCAGTAACATCAAGGCCGACCTATGGTACATTGAGCAACATTCGGCCATAGGCTTTTGGGTACTTGTTTAGTTCCTTCCACATAAACCTAAGCCTCAGCCTCAACCTATTTTATTAATCCAAAGCAGTCAAGTTATGTTTGGGGGTTACTAACGGAAAGTAAGCAACTACTGGCTTAAATCCATGACGCGGAAGTAAAATAAATGCATCATAAACACCAAATCGTAGGCGGCAACACTGTGTAAAACATACTTTATAGAACAGTTTGAAATGCAACAAAAAAATTTGGCAAGAACAACAGTAGTTTGCGAACCAGGCATAACCGGCAAGTAAGGCAATGTTAAAATAGGTAAACTCTGACACACAACCGAATAAACAACTTTTGAGAGCAATAAAAGTTTACCTGAATTTATATGTAAATTTCAAAATCAATTTAGACCTTAAGGGATTTGGACCATGTATAGAACAGGGCCGGAACAGAAGTATTCGTGAGCCTAAGCCTAAGCCGAAGCCTAAGGAAACAAAATTAGTCTAAATCTTAAACTGACTCTATTATAGCCCCTGCGGAAAACGATCCGGCCCTGTTCTATACATGGGCCAGGGATTTTAAGGTCGTTTTAGTGCTCAGTCACGTCGTTCCTTGATAACGTCTGTACGCCGACAGAACTAACATTTCCGATCCGAGTTTAAGTTTCTTACGGCGGCCTATGAATAGAACATGGCGGTAGCTGTATTATAAGCACATTCTTAAGCCTAAACCTATGCCTAAATTCAAGCTAAAAATTACTGTAAAGCTAAAGCTTATTTGATTGCAGTCTCGCAAAAAACATTCAAACCCTGATCTTTACATTGGCATCTCGTGTCAATTCTACCCGTAAAGTTTTAGCACAAGACGGGAGAAAAATATATTTATCAAACGACCAAAGTTTTGAAATTCATAATTGAAATATAGTGTGGTAATATATACGAGCCCGCTGCCACCTCACCTTGCTAAGGGAGCTAAAAAATTTTCAGGAGGGGCATACAAAGGTTTTCAATGACTTACAAGCAAGGTTGAAAAGTTTCTATAGGCGGGCTGTCGAGCCACCCCTGAACACACAGGGCTACGGGCCCGTATGCTTGGTTAATTGGTTACATATTGGCATCTAAAGCTGAGGGTTTTCAATGTCAACTCAACGAGAAAAATTCAAAAGCTCAACGAAGTGTCATTATTAGCTAAAATTTTAAGCCTATTGACGATAACTAATTAAAAGTTTACGTCTCAACTTCTTGTAAAACATACAAAATCTGTCAGCTTGATACAAAAGTATGTCACAGTTTTGCTAAATTTTTATGGGCTGGTGGCACAGAGGCAGTCATGGCCGGGGTGCTTTATTGGCTGAAACATATTGAAATTGAACAAAATAGCAAAAAATACAAGTATGAGCATTAATATTGAAATATAGCATGATTAATATAAAAAAAGTAACCCGATGTAATTCCAAAAATACACGGATATACAAAGAATTGATGAGTTAAAGGACAAAAGGCAAGATTATACCACAACAACAACAACAACAACAATAATAATAATTCAGTTTAAATCAATAAAAACCACGATATGATAGAAAGCTGAATAAAATACCTGAATTGGAAATAATTTTGGTGAGGATATATTTCCAGTAAAATCCTGCAAATGTATAACAAAACCTATAATGACCCTTTCGTAACTATTCCTAGTCGTGATCGCAAGAATAATTAAGTTTATAGCTAGCTCACATAGCTAGTTGAATTAAAAAAATTTAAAAAGGGCATATAATAATTAGGAGGGCAAATTTTTTTCAAAGAGGAAGCGGCTGATCATTGGTCGACCTCTGGCCAGTGGCCTTTCAATAATTTTTAGCCAATCAAAATATGGAGACTGGAGACGCTAAACCGACAGCGTTGGAAATTACTGCTCATTTTAACAAAGAACTATCTTTGCACATTAAGGATTACGTAGCAGCTCAAATTAATGTGTTTAAGCATAAATTTACCGTAAGGGCGCAGATTAAAAATGATAATAAATTGAATGAAGTTGAATTGAACATTTATTGCCGAAGACATATCACAAGAATGCGGCTTTCCGTCAGGCCCGTAGCCAACTCCAGAACGAAAATTTTTTCAGAAGCGTATACAAGTAGTTCAATGACTTACAAGCAAGGTTGAAAATTTTCTATGAAGGGCCAAAATATTTCCAGAGGAGGCCGAGCCTCCTGGTCTTTCATTGGCTACGGGCCCAGTTTCAGCTAATATGACTTACTTAATTATACCAATGAAGATTAATCGTAAAGCTGATCTTATTATGTAATAATGTATTTGTATAAGGCGTACTTAAGTTTACAAAAGACATCAATCGATTTCGTTTCGTTTACGACATTCAAATTCCATAAAATATATTACAGAATAAAGCCCTATTCACACGCGCAAGTTTTTGCGTCGAGAACTTGTCGCTGCAAATTGCACGCAAAACTTGCATTTTTTCATCAGCCAATAAGAAAGCGGCTGCAGTAAATTCAGTGAACCTGCATGGTTATTTACACATGTGAACTAAATTCCTAACGATGATTTTTAATGAATTATTTGCAGCTGCAAGTTTTTCGAACTGCATTTTCGACAAAACTTGCAAATGCAAGTTGAAGCTCCAAGGTGTCGCGGCAAAAGCTTGCACGTGTGAATAGGGTTTATTATTTGTTAAACCAACGAATATCCACCGTTTGGGGCCTTTGCACAAATACTCAAGAGCATATTAACACATGATTGACGTGACGGAAATTGCGATAGGCATTATCAACTTGAATAAATTTGGCAGTTTGAATCAATTTGCACTTTCTAAAACAAATTATTTAATATGGCTAAGGCAAGAACTTTAGCTTATTTGAAGTTTGGTTAAGGCTGTCCCATGCACACATCGTTACCCATTGGCCAACTTTTTTTCGACAATGTTAAAAGAATGAATGAAGCAAAGTTACCCCTGTAACTAAGGTGGGGGAACAACTTCACTTGATACCATAAGGGGATGAAACTTTGCTTGATACAACTCAAGATAAATTTAGTGATATGTATTGGAATTCTTGTTTCACATCTGGAAATGCTAAATTGTATCAGCTCCACACAATGTCATCAGCTATTCATTGCAAATATTTCCATGATAAATTAGTTATTAAGAGGCTTTGCATAATTAGCTAGAGCTCACTTTGTGCTTCCCCTACCATACAGCAATTTGGTAGTGTGTATCCGCTTCCGGTAACAATAGGTGTTTGTTTCCGTGCCCTTATAGAAATACCGGAAATTTGGCGATTTTTATGCTCTAGGAATATGCTGCAAGTACTTGCAGTGGCGCGCTTAGCGCCACCATATTCCTAAATGTAGGTCCTTCACGCCCAAGGCCCCTATCAAAATTTAAAACAAAAAACAAATTTTTGCTTCAAAGTTTGAATTTGTAATAAAAGTCCATAATCTTAAAAAATTTACGTGCATCCACTATTTCTGGTCTGAAGTCCAGCTGTAAACTAAAACATACTACTTGTTCTATACAACGTTTAGAAGTCAGTTGATTATTCAAAGCTTTACAGGCCCGTAACCAGATCATCTTGATGGGGGAGCTAAACGTTTTTAGAAGGGGCACACAAGGCTTCATGTTGACTTACAAGCAGGCTGAACCTACCCTGGCCGGCCCTTCATGGCTATGGACACGACGCTCTATCATGGATATTTCCGTATATTACCTATTATTCTTTAACCAATTATATCATTGGGAAATTTTTGAACCAATAAGCGACGGACCAATAACCATTGTTCTACAACTTTTTGTTAATGCTCTGTTGTAGCATTTCGGCAAGAAGAGTTTGTCCTCTGATATTTCCTTCAATCAATTTGCGTTGAAGATAATTAATGCCGGCTTTGGCCAAACGTCTAAAAAAATCATAAAAAATAGCAATTAATTGCCTAAAGAAATCAAATTCTATTAAAGTAAACATGAATTAGTTCAGATTGTTTTGTAAAGAAAGCTGCACGCTACCGACGGGCACTTGCGGGTAAACGCGGGTCGGATAAAATTTTTTGATACGGGTATACCCTGCGGTAAAGAATCGCCGTGGGATTCACAGGACCAATTCTTCCCAGGACGATTCCTTCCCACGGAGAAATTGTCCCAGGACGACTCCTCCTCAAAATTAATCAGGACAATTTTTGCAGTCCACCATAAAAATTTGTTGTTCAGGTCTGTTTTATACGCGACCATTTCTGAATGCTTTTTATACTATTATTACCTGCCACTCATTCACTTTTACGAGAGATCTGGTTGCCCTAAAAGGCTCTTTATATCTCTACACATCTTGGAGCAATTATCCAATGCTACATTATCGGGTGTAGCATAAGCACTCAAGGCATGGTAAGAACAGAGTTTCGGAATTTGTTTTATAAGCCAAATTTTTAACCTTATAGGTATGAAAAGTTTGTGTATAACCAAGATTTTGTTTACAAAAGTTACGCGTGGACCAGAGGTGGATCCAAAAATTTCTGACGGGGGGCGGGGCGGGCTGGCAAATGGTATGTAAAGCCAAAATTGTAAGGTAGGGACTTAATTATTTTATCAACAAAAATTTTTTAGACGGCGATAAATTGTACGGTAGGGACCTTACCATTTTATCACAAACAATGCTGCGGGAAAAGGAAACATTGTAAAAATTGTAAGGTAGGGACCTTACCATTTTAACATAAAAAAATTCTGATTGAGGGACGTACACCTTCCCAGCCCCCCTCTGTATCCGCTAGTGGCGTGGACAGGTTTAATAGTACGGGAATCAAATAGAGAAACGGTCGTGAGAGAAAGTTATCCTAACCAAGTTTGTTTCATCGGGGAGTATACGTCCTGCGAAGGGATAGAAAATACCATGAATAGTTTTTTGAGGGGTGATTATGTAAAAAATAAACATAACACTTACTTGATAGCTTCAATTATTTCTGTATAATATATATCTTCGCAAGACTGACGTTTAACGTTTCGTTGATATATTTTCCATTCATCAGTGATTTTAGTCCACGCTTCACTGACAACGGCTTTGTTTTGCAGTTCAGGCACCGCTGAATAATGAAAATTTCAGTTGTTACTACAGGCCATCGAAACATTTTAAATCATTTTTATACGGAGACCATGTTTGGCTCATGAACCAAACCAAGAGTGAATGATTACGCGTTGACAAGAGCGTGCAACTGGGTGCATTCTGTGTAGGCAAAAGTGTAAGCAGTGCACGTTTCGTTTTTGGCCTATCTCCTCCATTATTTAGGAGGTACGTCACACCAAGATTCCGTGATACACGGTTATGCAAACCTTGAGGTTCTTCATGGTACATAAAGTCCCAGTGGGCGTTGAATGCCTACGCCCGTTATTTAACCTGGGGGGTAACGCTTCAAACGTAACATATATGTATAGGTTTTAAAACCATAGTGGATCACCTTTGGAATAATATTTTATTAACATGCGAAATTTAGAAAATCGGTAAACTTTCCCCCCTCCCAATAAATAAGGGCGGTCGGCCAAAAACGCAACGTGCGCTGGGTATATTATTTTGTACATAAAATGTACCCACCCAGTTGCACCCTCTTGTAAAGAGTCATTATCGACTGTTGGTTACACTAATATTTTGAATTTTAGCCAAATTCGCACAACAATTATATTCCTAACTCTAATGTTGTGTACTATTTGATTTAAGTGGTGACTTTCCCTCAATTGACGGGGGTCGGGCCAAAATACAATGTCCGCTAGTACATTTTGTACCATGTAGAAGCTCAGTAGTTGCACACTCTAGGCTAAGATTGATCATCAACTCGTTACCAAACTTAAACTTATTTACGGTTGAATTACACGCTTAAAGTGTAACAGCTGTATCTCAATATTTTGCTCGAAATCATATGAACACGATAGTGTTCATATATATGGTTCGCGCTTCTCAAGTGCGTATTTTCAGTTTAGTTTGCATGTTGGTACTCAGGTAACATCAGACCTATTTCGTTTAAATTTTGTACACTGATATCCTGGTCCGTCGGGAATATCTGTGCCAAAGGATTTGCCAAACGAACGTGGCCTTCAGTAGTTACGGTAAAAAAACTCCTACCAGAAAGTGC
>JASANG010002302.1:0-60325 GCA_030248215.1 Enoplolaimus lenunculus | reverse complement strand
TCAAATAGCTAATGTATAGAACAGGGCAGCAGTAGTATAAGCATGTTCGTAAGCCAAAGCCCAAGCCTAAGCCTAAGCCTAAAGCGTTAGCTAGCTCACCTTGTTACTGTATTGACACGAATAAGAGGGGGGAGGGGTAATAAGGCGGGGGTCCCTATTTTGAGTCCGAATCAATAGGAGTCCGTATCCCTAATAATAGTTCGTAAGCGGATAGAGTCCTTAAACCTTAATTAGAGTCCATAAATCTCAATTATCCCTAATTGTAGCGCATAAATGACTCCAAATCCAAATAACTTGACTTCGAAACTTTAAAGCGCACTTAGGTTTTAAAAGTACATTCCAACGTATAACCTTG
Source organism: Enoplolaimus lenunculus (assembly GCA_030248215.1). Classification (NCBI taxonomy): domain Eukaryota; kingdom Metazoa; phylum Nematoda; class Enoplea; order Enoplida; family Thoracostomopsidae; genus Enoplolaimus; species Enoplolaimus lenunculus. The sequence continues at coordinate 59,970 of JASANG010002302.1, read as the reverse complement.
CATTATCGCTCAAGCTATTGACACAACACAAACAAACATTTAATTCAACGGATATCTGCAGTACCGGATATATATCAGTAACGAAGGGTGGCGGAGTGTGGGTTAAAAATAAATAACAGTCCGTAACCGAATAACAAGGGGGGTACCCTCTGGAGAGGCCAAATAAATATCAGTCCCCCCCTTTTGTTCGGGTCAATACAGTAGTGGTCTAAACAATTTTATCACGGAAGGCATACGATTGTTTTCAATGACTTACAAGCAAGGCTGAAAATTTTTTGGCAGAGCAAAATTGTTCCAGTGGTGTAGCGCTCTCCTGGTTTTCTTTTGGTTATGGTCCCGCTCCGCTAACCACTTTTAGTGAGATGCGATTGGCTTTGCAGCACAAAATAGTATATCTGACGTTCTATGTATACTACAATAATTTCAACAACACTACTGACAAGCACTAGACAAATGAGCTTAGCATGTATGCGCTAAGTGGTCACACACACACGTGCCTGTGGACATGGATTTGCACTCTAGGTAACGTAATTAGACTTAAGGACAACGACTGACAGAGAGGGTTAGGAAAGCTACGCCCCCGTAACGAGAATTGCTAAAAAATTTAGAATTATAGCAAAAGCCTGTTTTAGTCCACGTTAAAATTTTATCGTCTTTGCCGTCAGGTTTTGGTTGTGGGGGTGAAACAACGGAAATAAGTCGATGACAACGATTGGTTTAGTAATTTAAGGCTTTTCTGCTCATGCCACCTGAATATTTGAGTTTTATTGATTTCTATTGTCTCAAGTTCAATATATATACCTAAGCTTAATAATGAATGCGGATTCAGCATTTGGCTAGCAATTGTCAAACTGCCAAGCTCTGTGATAAATCAGTGGGCCAATGTTTACTTTTAGGGTCGTTAGGATAAACATATTGAAAGCCAAAACCTAAAAGCTTAAAACCTGAGTGTAAAGACAGGTGTAAAACTACTTAAGACGATAAGCAAAAATTACTGTAAGGCGTAAAGCTTACTTCGTGGTAGACATGCGAAAAACGGGACGCCCACGGGTCCGCAGCCAGAGTCGGCCAAGCAGTGCTCAGAACTTCTTGGAAGAATTTTGCCCCACCCTTTCCAGAAAATTTCAACCTTGCTTGTATCTTACCAAAAACCGAGTAGGCTTCTTCTGGAAAAATGTTTGAAACACTTAGCAAGGTGTGCTGGCTACGGGCCTACCCTAAAAGTATAACATGGTTCAGTATAATGTTTTACCACAATACCTTTTGCTAATTTCAGTTGTGATTCTACCGTTTTGGGTAAAGACCTCTTTAGCTTACGCCTTGCCACTGACTCTACCGTGGGTCGATTTAACTTCAAACGAACATTATTGCGGTCTCTTTCAGTACACTGAATTTAAAATTCAGAAAATAAAACTTCAAAAGTCACATAAATTTCGTAGTATTTTTTAAAATATTTTAAACATACGCTATAGGTCACGAGTTGTGAACGTATTTATTTCACGCATTTAAATAAAACAATTCAACGAACATTTAATTTCACAATGACGGATGCAATGTTTTTTGTCTGTTTTCTGTTTATAAACTCCGAAATTCTAAAGTAGACGTATTTATGTGTATTGGCTTTGAAAACAGTAGATTTCTGAAATTGTAAAATATATATTTTTCGAATATTGAAAACTTCCCATTCACATTTCAAGTTAACGCTTAAACAGGTGCGACTCAGGCTTAGGCTTACGAAAAGGCTTAAGTAAAAATGTTTAGACTTTACTCTGAGGTTTTTTCAAATAAATCAAAATCTGACTCCGGTACACTTTCCCCACACGTTTAAACTTTAAAAGGTTGGTTCAGGCATATTGGCTTAGAAAAATGCTTAAGCGAAAAAAGCTTAGCCTTTGAGGCTGATGTTTCAATTAATGTCATTCAAAATTTTAGCCTACACCTGTTATTAACCCTTTACCTAAGCGTATTACCTGTGAGGGATAGTTTGTAAAAGCCGAAAAATATATATTTCAATTTGATGCATTGGTTATATTAATATTTTTAAACATTTTAAATTTGTCTTTTCACTGAATTTTTAGTACATCGATCTCGAAAACTTGTCAATATTAGACAGTTAAAGTTTACGTTACTCTGGTAAAACAAAAGATCGTAACTTTGTAAGATGATATCCTGAAATTCAAACTGCGGACAAGTTTTGCAATGTTTTCGTTTTAATGCAATACATTTTGTTGAACAAATAAATTGTGACATTTAATCTCTTAGAATATTAATAATAATTTTGTTGTTGTTTCTTGCAAAATGCAACGTAAAATGCAACCACTTGCATGCTACCGATTGCATAATAATGCAATATTTATTGCAAGTCATTGAGTTTGCTTGTAGACTCAACATGATGGCTTTGTTGTTAATTAATCATTATGAAGCTTGGTTGCCCTCCGACAATAAGACCACACGTTGTGATGTTCTTACGTCACGCCAACTGCTTTTTTGCTTTCACTCGTTGGTCTGGGGCCCAAGTCACTCTTTCCGATCGAGAACTATTGAACACTGTCATCTACGTACACTTACTCATAGCCATAGGCTTAACCTGTAGCCTAACAATATTAGGTTTAGGAAAACGTTCACTGCCTGGAAAGACGAGAAACCGCATTTTAAGCATAAACACGGTCGATCCTAGGAGTCAGGTTGCAATTTTCACGTTCAATAAGTCACGCCCGTAACCAGCTTAAGTTGCAATGGGGCTAAAGATTTTTCAGGCGGTCATACAATGATTTTCGGCGACTTACAGTTTACAACCAAGGTTGAAAATTTCCTAGAGTGTTCCAAAACTCATCCAAGAGTCTGAGCGACCGCGGGCCTTCTTTCTGGCTACCGACCGCAATAAATTCAGTCAAACAGCGAGTACGATCGAGTCTTCAAATGTAGAGCCCAAAAAATTACAAAATAATATCTATATTTTTGCCAAAATTCCAGCATTCTTCTGAATTATACCTCGCAATTAAGTTTATTTTTCTTGGTTAATACGATATCAAAGCTTTCAGTTTAATTAGTTATCATTGTTTTTGCTAAAAGAGATTTGTATTGTGAGTTTTAACTATTAAAACTGCGATCTTTGTCTTTTGTTGTCCACATGTGCAGTTGCACACGGTGTATGACATTACGCTCTATGGAATCAGCGGGCAAAGTGAGAGTGTAAACGCCGTGCAAATTGAACGTGCCAATTTTTGTTTTCATTTTACCAGAAAGAAGTCAGAGTGTTTCCGATTTTTGACAAATTGAAAACAAAAATCTGTCGTATCTGAAAAGATTTGAAACGTTTTTACGAAGGTTCTTAGAAATCTTTGATATGTATTTGTGTTTTATGTTTACTTGTTAGCTTGCTCCAAGTTGCGAATAGGTATTAAAAGTTGGTTTGGATTAAACTTTTATTTGTGAGTATCTGTAAATCAGCACCAAAACACTTGGCCATAAAAAAGCAGAAATTTTAAAATGAGAAATTGTCTATTTCTCTCATATCTTTCCTGAAATTATGGAGCATATTTGGTCACCAATAATTTTCTTACCTTTTGTGTATATTAATGAAAAAATTTCAATTTCAGACTTCAAAGTTTTAGTCAGTTTCTTACAATTTTCCGTGCACCAAACGTTATGCAGTTTCATTTATATACTACTTATCCGTGAACCAGCATTATCAAAATGCACATATACGAGCGCCGTATTCCAAAGCTTTCTATGCGTATTTGTTCTATGGTTTGGTCTCTGTAGAGTCACCACAGCAAAAGAAGGTTGTGGGTAGGTATGTTTGCTGGACACACCCATAGGTCTGCTGTATCGTTTGGCCAGTTTTGGTGTTGCTTTGGGTCGTTTATTTTGGACTGAGGCAAAGTGCTTTTGTTGTTGCTGTTGCATTAAAGGGCAAATTGCTGATTACAAAACAGAGCAGTTTTATCGATTGATAAGCTTGAAAATAGACGCTATCAGGGACCTAGAAAATAAACTCTTGGGTTGTGTCTTGTTGAGGACACAACTTTTTATGCCAACGAAACAAATAAAACATATGTAGGTTATATTTGGCCCATGTTTATTTTGAGCTACCTGTCCACTTCAGCCCAAACCTAAGCGTAAGCCTGAGTAAAAAAATTTGTCTAAAGCTAAAAGCTTACTCTGTTCCAGCTTCACGGAATAATGATCCACTCCTGATCTTTACATGGGCCGAAACCTGCATCGGCCTTAGCTTAAGCCTAATCGAAAGAATGCAAAACAAACCTCTTTTTTATTATTGCCATGACTGTTCGCTAGTACTGGTATTAAAACAACAAATTAAATGTTAGGTTACAAAACGTGTTTCCCGCGACCCTAGTTATAGGTCGTCCACGTTTAAATGCACATACATTTGTAGAAAAATGTCCCTATGTCATTGTCTGAACCTTTAGACTATAAATATTTACTTGTCCTGACATAATTATCAGGAACTTTTATTGTCCATAGTCCCTCGGAAGAGACTCAATTTTTTGCATTGAATGATGCGCATGAATATGTGTGAACAGCTTGCGTTTCTATAAATGTGTGCGCGTGTAATAACGTGTCCTGACATACTACAGACATTTGTCCAAAGCAATTCCGACAGAGTCTAGACTAACACTGGTACAGCAATGAAACCGTACCTTGCCTCTAGCTAGGATGTATATTTTGATGCTGTTTCAAATCGGGTTGGTGGAACATTTATTACATCGGCGCGTGCATTTTTACTAGGATGACCCATTATAGCCATAACCTGCCTTTTTCAATACCAGAAATGTGGTTTGCTGTTGCAACAAGTATTTACTACCATCATACATAGTATAGTGGCGGAAATAATTTGATTAACGAATTGTTCTTTATCATACCACGAGTTTACTCAATAATTTTAAAGTCTAAACAGTTAAGAAATGGTTAAGCCTTCATATTTGTGACATTCATGAGACCACTTTAATGACGGAAAACGGAACCGTTTTTAGTATTTATACTGACAAATTTTTGATACAATACTGCCCTGTGAGTTACAACAATGCTACTAAAATAGTGATAGTTTTTGGCCAAAGTTTGTATTTTTTGTTAAAATTCCATTACATGTTATTTAATCATTTACATAGCTAGCGTGCATGGTACAGTTGAATGGCAGTATCCTGTTTGCAAACTAATCTTGGCTTTACAAAAAATCGACCTTAAGTTGCAAAGTTTTGGCTTAACGCCAGTGGTTTTAAGTAAACTTTTTTCTTGATAAAAACATGATGTTGATAGGAACGCGTACCTATTTCTTTCTTTTAGTATGGCGTTGCAATCAATTGAACAGCTAGAACGGGTAGTTTTGGTGTTGCAATATTGTACAGTTCGAACTGGGGCTGCGTATTCCTCAAAACTTTAGACATTTACTTGAGTTTGTTGTCTGATGTAAGTTGAAAATCGACTTTGTTATGGGACATGCGGTTGCATGGATGCAAGTAAAACCCTGTGCTGAAGCTGTATGTCATAAGTTGGGTGGGCTAAGGTACGACGGTTTTTAGGTTTGAGTAGTTGTAGCTGAAGGTAAATGGCGTTCTCACTGCATTTTGATCCCATGAGTTATGGCCGACTGATACCCAGTCCAACGCGCTGCTATTGAGCGACACCGCCTCACTATTAACTGATGAGTTTAGGTACGTATACGTGTATGCTTTATAAGAACCTCAACATTTCACTCATGCATCTTGGTTCTATGTTTTACTGCAGCTGCATATGAAGGCACTACATATGCAATAGTGTTTTAGACAACTTGCAGCATTAACTTGAGGTTTTATTTTGTGTACATGCATCCGCCTGATGCTTATGTATGCGCCGTGCCTTTATATGAATCAATAGTAAAACACGGAGTAAAATGTTAATGTTTTCATCAGTCGTAAAATGTAAAAATTCAGCATCCGATTGCAAGGCAGCGTCGCAATCTGTGGAACACTGGTCACTGTGTACATGCATCCGCCTGATGCTTATGTATGCGCCGTGCCTTCATATGAATCAATAGTAAAACACGGAGTAAAATGTAGATGTTTTCATCAGGCGTAAAATGTAAAAATTCAGCATCCGATTGCAAGGCAGCGTCGCAATCTGTGGAACATCGGTCATATTGGAGTGAAACATCGTAAGAACGCCTATCGTTGTCAGCTGCAAGAACTCAGATCTAAAAGCCGTCGTGCCCTTTGCTAACCAAATTGTTACGTTTCGAAGTTTGGCTTAAGGTATGTTAAGTTATGCTATGCAACGGCAACCCGCCGGCAGTGATAGGTGGTCTCGAAAGTCTCAGGGTTTTGCTGCTCGCGGTCTCGCTTTTTCTGAGTCTCAGTGGTTTGCAAATTGAGATCAAAGAGGCGAAAAAGGCAATTGCTATTAGGTGAGCTAGTTTGAGTTGAAGAAATTACTAAGCAATGTTTTGCACGTATTTTGGGCTAAATGTATTTCCGTGAACCGCTTAAATTTGGCTGCTTGGTTACTTCCCTCCACGCCAACTGTTCTAATAGAAGGCTGAAGTACCCCAGAAGTGATTGGCTTAGGCTTACGATTCAGGGTAGGCATGGGCGCGGGAAAGGAAACAAGTAAGTAAAATTGCACAGCACAAGCAAAGTGAAAGTACTTTTTACAGAGTTGATCTGGTAACCAAGTAATGTTTTCATTAATGTTGGCACTGACCGTCACTAATTATCCGCTTAAGTTCATTTTCTTGTTTGCAATGTCTGTTATAATTGGAGTTGGTGATAGGTTTGGGAAAGTTTCCAATCGTGGCGTTTGTGCCGCTATTCCTAAGTGATAAATAAAGTAAAAAATAAAATTCGGCAGCGATTTATCCAAATGAAAATTCTGAGCAGACCGAGGCCGAGACCAAAAGTTTTTGTCCGCTTTTTTGACCGAGACCGGCCATCCCGGGCCCCCAGTATTGTAGCAGACCGAGGCCGGGACCAAAAGTTTTTGTCCGCTTTTTTGACCGAGACCGGCCATCCCGGGCCACCAGTATCGTTCAAAGGTGGTCGTGCATCTCACATGTAATTTATTGTGTGGCAGAGACAGCTTGAACAGTGTAACGGTTTTATGTAACGATAATCGAAGGTAGTCAGTCACCGTTTACACCATCTAGTGTCTTTTCGGATTTTTAAATTTTGTCATGTCACAAACGATCGTTTGGGAATAAATAGCTATGGGCACGAGGAGTAGGCATCTTGGCTGGCAACCCAGATAATTAACCATCCGAACGACGGTCCAGGCATTAATTTCATAGCGAAACTAGGACGTATGTAGTCAATGAGCTTGAGTAACTGTAAAGAACCATCTCCTAATTAGGTTTAACACCCCAACAATTACAATGTTTAGTGTTATTGACATCTTCACTGAACAAAACTTCTGTTAATCAGTTGCAGTTATGTTTCTGGTCTTAGCGATTTGCGCAGCTTTTACACTGAGGAGCTACTTAATTATATGTGCCAGAGCAAAGTGGATTTAGGAAGTATAGAAAATAGAGCGGATACTCCGGAGAGATTTTGAGCGGCTTGGGATTTTTATCGACAAAATTGGGAAAATCGTATTTAACCATGCCTGATCGTTCATATATAAACATGTAAACACACTATACATGCTTATCTATCATATCACATTATAATTGAAAAATTATACAAAAAATTACGGATGCGCCCATTAATCGACATCGGTAATAATAACAGTGAGCTGGGATGCTATCAATAATTCCACTTGTTGGAATATATCAGTGCGCCTGATCAGGGAAACTGTTATCACTCGCATTTGCAAAATTAATAAAAATGGAACCGTTCTCATCAAATTATAATCGTTTATATATATATTGGTTAGGGTTTATGTCGTAGCATTTATAATGATGTAATACAGTATATTGTTCTTTAAGCGTCGTGTAGTAAAATTGGAATCGGCATCCGGTCGACATCGGCAAATTTTCAAAAATAAAATCAACATCGGAAAAAATTTTGGCATTGGCACATTCATACAAAAAGGGTGTTTGACGTGTGAAAAGGTAAATTTTTGGCCTAAAACCATTAACGAGGCAGAATAGAGTTGTGAACTTTGGCGGAGTTGGCCCCCAGTCCGCTCACGTGGCCTTCACCCATTATTCGAAAACTGAACTGTCACCAAATTTACCACTTTTGTTATCATTTTCGTTTAGAGCTGCGTAGTTCGGTTTGATATGAGCAGTAGCTGATGGTATATTTACAGTTGCACCCTGCGTCAAGTATAGACGTATTTGATCAATGGTTCGAATTGATTGAATGAGGATTGTGTTGATTGTAGGGATATACCGATACCAAAATTTTTGCCGGTGCCGATACTGAAACCAATTTTTATTTTCAAAATATGGCGATGCCCATTTTACGTTTCACGCACGATGCTTGGAGAAGAGATACGATACAACAATAATACATCATTAAATGCGAAGTCTTAAACCCTACCAATCATAAAAGATTATAAGTTTATAAGAAGGTAGAACGGCTCGTTTTAATTAATTTTTTCAAACACAACCGCAAAAAAGACAACAGTTTTCCTTATCAGACGCATCGATATATATACGCCAACAAGTGAAATTGATAGCATTTCAATTTCAACTAACTGTTATGCGCAAAAAGTATCGACAAAGAATTGGCTATGTTTTGTAGGCCGATGCCAGTACACACGAAAAGGGCCGATTATTAATGATGCCGATGTTAATTAATGTAGTGTATCAAAGCATTCATATGGTTGCTGAACAATCTTTGGCATGAAAGTGTTTTTTGTTATACCCAGCGCGGTATACCTTGTTTGTTCAAAGATGTTTTCGAAAGATCCTGGTTTGATTATTTATTTGCAGAACTGACAGCTTAACCAGTGTTTGTTCGTAGTCACAGGACCCGTAAAAAATCTTACACTGCAATATAACATGCGCGTCCAGAGTAAGATTTTGAACGAAGTATTTCATTTTTACTGAAGTAGAAGTTTATTCGTGTCGTTGTCAGAGGCCCCTTAGTTGTTTACAAATAAAGCTGTATACATGTTTGAAAGTTTTTTGGCGTGTTTCACTTGCGAATTAAAAAAAGTTTTGTTGCTGTGTGTTTAGTTTTAACTTTTGTTTCAGTTTCTGCCGGTATCGTATTTATAAACAATGTAGGGGTGCTCGTAAACAGCAGGGTGCGCTCGCATTAAGTTGCATATTTCGGCCATTTAAATGCTAGTGCTTTTGTTGTACGTACGTATGTTACTTATTATTATACTACTAAATATGTTGCGCGATAACTTTATGTTATGTTGTTTCTATTTCACAATTTAAATTTATTTTATTTTATATTTATATATATTTAGCGTTCTTTTTCATATTTTGTATATATATTTTCATTAAACTGAAGGTGATATATATGTATGATGGGTTAGTTTGGTGCAGTGAGGATGCATAATTTTTTTTAAGGATAGACATCTATCCCTTTCACAGAAATTCGGCTCCGGCGGTATCGTTTAACGTTTCAGTATGCATGCTAGTTACGCATAGAAGTAATTTCGCAAAAAATTTTAAATGTTCGGAGCTTCTGAGAGTAAGTAGTAATTGAAGTATATATTTCATTTCATTCTTGTTACAGACGATTTTCTGTGTACGTGTATAATTACAGATGAGCGTGTACGTTCGAAGGACCTAGCGAGGGGGTTATGTTTCAGCAGTACATCTCCAGTTTGCGACTTTTGTTTGGAGTTTTAGGAACGTTATTAGGTGGTAGTGGTAACACTGGAAATCCCTTTGATTTTTATAGAACGTACGTGTATGCTCCGTCCTAAAATCTTGGCTATGACCTCTATATGTTTGTATGAACAGTTTACCCATATATCATATGTATAATTTGACAGCATGTTGGCATGTGGTGCTATATATAACATTATATATACGGTGTGCGACGGTGTGTATAAGATGTATATATTTATTTCAGAACGTGGGGAGCATCCCCCTGTGTAATGAGAGCAATATTTTCAATTTTATTTCATTTCATTTTATCTTGGCTCTGTTGTTGCTGTCTTCAAGTTTTCTTGCTTTGCTCGTTCGTCTTTCGTCAAAAAGTTTATTCGATAAAGATTTTTGTTGATAACTGTAAACACGGGTATTGTATATGTAATATATTATGTTTGTGGATAAACATATTTAGTGCAGTGTGCCTGGCTGCCCGAAGCTTTCGTGAAAATGTATTTTATGTATAAATTGCAATTGGTTGGGTTTGGTGGTGAAGTGGGCCGCACAGGGTTTCAAAACTGATGACTGGGTGGCTAGTAGTTGTAGGGTGGGACATCTTGGTCTGAGAGATTGATTTGCGAGCGAAGTGGTTGAGAGGTTAGATGACGGTTATGTTTTTGCAAGGCTAGTATTGCGGCTGATCCGGAAGACAGGTGGTTAGGCTATCTGCATCAGTCACCCAACACCATCTTCAGATTGTTTGTCATTTATTGTTTGTCGTGCATCAGTGGTCGACCTTATATCCGGTTCCAGTTCCGAACCGCCAAATTTTGCGTTGTCTATTATATGTTTTTACTACCGTGTCGTTATGTTTTGTGAATTAAATTTTTAAACCTTTAGTCATCGAATTAGATACGGTGACGCCTGGCGAGTCATTTCTATAGATATCGATAAATGTACAGCAGAATAAAAGTGAGTCAAAATTAAGAGAATATGAAGCCACCATTGCCACTGTTGATATAATGTAGTATTTTGTTCATATATGTGTTTCACTTTTTAACGTATATATACTTTATATATGTATCTGCGGCGTGCATTCATGACCAAAGTTTCATTTTGCTTGTATTTTTAGTAGTTAAAATAGTTTTACGTAACGTAAAAGCCGGGTTACACTTTATATTTGGTTTTTGTATTGCTGGTGTATATGTCGTGCTTCAAACGGCTATTTGCCTCAGTTGTCAACTAGGACGTTCCAAACGACAATTGCTGTTCGGGGCAGCCCAAAGAACTTCTGGAACGCAAAGTAAATTTGATTGGTTGTTCAGGTTTGACTATGTTAGCGAAAACTGACTTGCAGTGTATTTATTTGGCTTCACTATACATATTTGCAAACTGTGGCAAATAGCTGTTTGGGGCACGACATATATACCTACTCTGTATTGCATCAGGAGATAAATTTCGCTGAAACAGAAGCAATGAAAAAGTATGCTCTATATTCTAAATGTAAAATTGGACGAAAGTGTTGTTCAACCAACGGCTACACACAATTGGACACATGATTTTTGGACTTTGGTAAAGTATCCACCGAAATATCTATCTAGTAGATATGGTCAAGACATTTGTTCGGAAGCGCCGGTGAGGAAAAATATCAGTCAATTTTTTTGTCGGAGCCGGAGGCATATCTTCAGTTATATATACCCTGATATACATAATAACGTGATTGTATTTCAGTGTCAGTGCAGTGCATAATAAACACATCTTTATTTTTCAATGAAACGATTTAATGATTTTTGAAATTTAAAAAATGTTTAAGGATATATTTGCAGCGTCGGAATTGGTTCAAAGGCGATATAAAATAAAGATTTTAAAGCATAGTCCATTAAAACAATTTTTGCCGTAGACAGTTTTTCGTTTAGCCCTGAAAATGGCGAATAAAGCTAGCAATGTTGTCAAACAGAAGACATTATGTGTGCTCATTCAACGCATTTTAAGAGCTAAAGCGGGCTGATTTTGATGTTTTTTGTTTATTTCAAATGTGGCAGGTGTGGAAGTAGTCAAACGGTTGAGGTGTATGTAGCATTTAATTGTCAAGTGCATGCTAAGAGACAGTGGGGCAACATTTTTGAGATATTGAGAGCTGTCAATGGATGAACTGTAGTTTTTTGCTATATTTGCTTATACAACAAATGTTATGGGGTACGATATTGAGCTCCGAGTAGGATGATTGGAAGACATTTCAGTTTATGGTGCGGTTTTTGTTGGCAGTTAGAAGGTGATGTTGCAATGATTAGTAATAGTGTGTTTGTGAAGTACATACATACATTTTTAAATTGAGTATTAGTATGGTAACGAAATATATATGGATTAGCGTATAGCTGATTTTATAGGCCTAAGGTAACGCATTTGGACGTGGTAGGCAGAGTGGGACTAGTGAAGTCCAGCGCCTGTTTTCTAGAAAAATTTGCACTCCCTTTGAAAAGTTTTAGCATCGCTTGTAAGTTTTTGACCACAATCAAATGACCGGCCCCCTAATAAAATTGTTTTTGCCCCCTACCATGTTAAGCTGGCGCCGGTGGTGTGAAGGGATTTTTATTTTTTTTTTGGCTCATGTTTTTCAAATAAATATGACTGTATGACTGTTTGAGTGGATATACGTAATTATTTTGAGAATTTTTTTACAGTCGTCTTCTTTGGCAGCATTAAAAATTGGGTAGGCTTGTATAAATGGTGCTTTTGTGCTATGCGTATAATAGGCTGACTGTTTGACGCCATCAAGGATTATTTTTACTCTATATAGATATAAAAATGGCATAGGGAACTTTGTTGCTTACAACAGCACCTGTTACACATATATACCCACGTACTTGAGGGCGCTTATAAGAATTATCAGTCGCGAGTGGTCTTTTTGGGCAATTGTTACAACAGAAATTTATATCGGAGCACGATTGGTGCCGGAAATGAACATAGAAATTGAGATGTATGCGCTTACAAGCTAGTTGAATGAATGCATTTCGGTTTTGCTGTATGCTGGCTTATGCATTATATATATATACATGTCTACTTGCATGTGTGTATTGTACAGCAAAGGCTGTGCCAGGGGAGCTGACAGGGAATTTAACCCCTCGCTACAAAACTGAAACGAAAAATTAAAATAATGTCGATTGCTTCAAATAACAAAATAAGAAAAACTCTTCTTTATGTCCTCCTAACGACTCACTTCTCCTATTACAAAATTATTCCACCGCCCTTGGTGTGCAGTGACTCGAGAGTGTTGCCGAGAATGACAAGTAGTACCGATATTACGGTTGGCATAAAGTTTCTTAGCAACGGTTACCATTTCATATATTCTGAATGGATGTGTTGAATTTTGAGTATATATTTGGTAATTGTGTTTTTGTTAAGTTGTGAAAAATACATCACTGTTTACTATATGGTATAATGATAAATGGTCGCCCGACAACTCGTAATCTGAAATTTCGCCGACTCGACAACTCGTCACCCATAGTTTTGAGTAGGCTTAGGTTTAGCATTTCGCTACGTATGGATTCTGCTTAGATTTATTCACAAGCTATAGGCATTGTTGGGTAACAAATTGTCAGGCGACAAATTGTCATAAATTCGTACTACATATGTACGAACGTTTATATATAAAATGATAAGCTGAAACATAGCTGATTCATTCTTGTATTCCGATCTAGAGTGCTGTTTAATACAGATACACGCATTATGGCAATAATAGGATATTTGGCTCTGGTAAAAAACCGCCATCCAGCTGCCCCACAGATATATATAAACGCTGAGAATATCGGAAAATTATGGTGAAAAATAAATAATACTAGGAACTGATGGTGGAAAATGGCGGATTTCTCGGGGACAAAATTCCTGTTGCATCCTGTCAGCTGCGGTATTCTGTCTTTATCCATTATATATGTTGCCGCTAGTCGATAATCTGCATTTGCCGAAGAATGGTCGGATTTGATTGCTGTTTCAGAGTGAATGTTATCTCATGTTTTTTATCATATATAATTTCAATAAGAAATGTGAGTTGATATCAGTTGATATAAGCCAACGGTTGCTATGCAACTTAATGCAGTACGTAATATACGTAGGTTATGAACGTTGAAAAATTACGATTCTGTGGTACTGGCTTGAATGGAACTTGGAACTTATTCGCCAAAAACGATTATTGACACTGTATAATCGTGGTGACAAATGTATGTCTGTGCTATAAATAGCTTGTATACTTTTTGCTGCTCGTGTATTTTATGTCGGCGAAGAATGCTTTTGTGAGACTGCAGTTGCTGTATTTTGCAGTTATATTTCCGTTCAGAACGGTGATCTTTCTTTTACTTAAAGCAGTGTATTTATAAATATAGCACAATGGAGCATTTGTGCAATATACACAATGAGTAGTCAGTAAATATCGTAGTACAAACTCTTTCTGTCTATTGGTTACTTTACTTACAGTGTTAAAGTGAGCTCGGTGAAAGTGTCGGTATTAAAAGCTTTGTTAGGACTTGCTTGTGATTTGACAGATCGAAGAGAGTTGGGAAATGGTGTTGGCAGCGGATGAGAATCGTAACCTCAGTGAGGTATGGTTGTCAGTTAGTTTCGAAGAATTTATTGAATATATATGTATGTAGCTTTATGCTTTTCGGAGGTTATCCACTGTGTAAATAATAGAGGCAACCCCATAGAAAAAATCCTGGGACCGCCAATAGTGTGTGTATGTATTGTATCGTTTTTAAGATTATTTATTACATCTTATTTACATAACGTATTATTGTTTTTTTACATCATTTAAACTTATTTATAAAATGTATGTACATGTCTGCTCAGTTTTACATAAAATGGACTTTTTTTAATACTTAATATATACTTGTTTGACAAACAGAACTTCATTTTTGTTGTTTAAATGTTTGGAAATTCTTTCTTGCTATAAATGAATGACAGGGACAGACAGACTACAACAACAGCTACAATCTGTGAATGAAAATGGCTGTGAATTGTTATAATCGGCGTTAGGAAGGCGCGAGACGTGGCTAGAAATTGAACATTTATGCTGTGTACATGCATGTACATGGTTTGTTGTTATGTATGTGTGTTTGTTTTGTGTTGAATTTGTATCCGTGTACGTATGTGTTTATACTTTAGAGATTTATAAATAGCGAGACTCTTTCTGGACTACATAAGGTATATATTGTATATGTATGTATATACTTATTATACAGATAGACATTGCTGAGCGTGCAATTAAATTGGCTACATAGTAGCGTGTCCGACGCTGGGGTGAAGTATATTTGGATTATAATCGAACATGGGAAGGTTGGTGCACTTTGGCAATTTCACTTTATGGAGTCGTTTACTTCTCACTCCGTCTAACAGCTAGAATGCGACCGGATTAGCGGAACCGGTTGTTAAGAGAAGATATCAAAGTTTTCTCCCTAAGAATATCAATTAAAATTTTCCCTGGTGATTTCTTGCGATCGAAAGGCAAAGGTTTTCCATGGACCTGAGCTGAAATTTCTTTGTGGGAATGGTTTGGCTGTAACTAACTCATCTGCCAAATGCAAACGTGACGTCATAAAACAACAAAATGGTGTTCATTATAAGGGTTACATCAAGTCTCATAGGAACGATTAGAAAATCTCCACTAAGAATATACGGAGCGATGAGTGAGAGAGTTCTCGGAAGATTTGTTGATTCAGTTGTATTAGCATGATCGTTATTAAGAAGGTCTACTCGTGAACTATGTTCTCAGATCACGGAATAGTGAACGAACTAGATAATTTGTGTGTTATGGGTTTTCATGAGAGGATTTATAACGTATTTACATTAAGAATTTCCTAAGTATATATAGCTGAGTGAGATGTGCAATTTCACGGTAGGTTTACAACCTGTTGTTGGCTTGCCATATAATTGGTAATTTATATTTGTTTAAATTTTAGACAACTTACATTATGTATATATGTCGTATTTAATATCTTAATCAATGTTAATGGCTAAATGGAACAATTTACAATTGTCCCCCAATATATGAGTTCGTTCCGTTCCAAGCTACTACGAGATGAAATATTATTGGTTATTACCATATACCATACTGTACTGCCTGCCTGTTGTAAAACAAACTTTTTAGAGACAATTTGGTGAAGATATCGTATGGTTTCTGGAACTAACAGTTGGGAATTTTAAATTTCATTCCCGTACCCGACAAATTGTGCACCAACACAACAACAAGAAGTTGAATAAATTGTGATGATAATGGTAACTAGCAAAGGTGCTCGCGATTGACTTAACTCATGATTAGTACACGATTGATTGACGGTTTGAATTCACAGTTGAACTAACGGAATGAACTATTTCGCACGGGTTTCGCTAGTTTTGGTTGCGTACAGTATCGCGTTTTCTTCGATGCGATGGCACGGAAGATCAAAGATTGGTGTAACAGGTATGTATAATTTGAAATGAATCATTGTGTAATCATCAACGCGCTGCCGGACGTGAAAATAGAAAATATTGGAGCGGTAGGTAAGTAAATTTTGATGAAGCCGGAATTGTAATGATTGAGCTAGGTAAAATGATGTTTATTTTGTTACTTTTAACAATAAACATGATGGGCGCAAAACAATGTCCCTGTTGGCGCAACTCAGAACTGGGTACACTAAACTGCTGAACTTGTATATGTCAGGCCTGGACGATGACACTCGAGGAGACGTTTGCCTCGACTACTAAGGCGAAACGATCACGCCTTTTCAACTGTCGTATCAAGCCAACTACACAAACATCTGACACCAACTGATTTGTAGAAAAATCCCGTAAAAATTGCAATCTTTCTAGGTCACGTTACCTCGGAAATGCAGGAATATCGTGTATATTGCTACAAACAACAACAGTGTTGACTAAAATTTGTTTTAGCTTTGAATATAAATTCAATGAAAATAATGAAGTTTGCCTCAGGACCACAAGCCTAATGAATTTGTGGCGTATCTTGAACTATTAATTAGGAGAGGTGACTTTCAGTATATAAGTGATAAGCGGAAACTGATTTCAATTTCAGCTGCCGATAGTGCATCGCAATGTGCTGGTGTTAGTGGCGGGAGCGCAGGTTCAAATCCATGCATTTTGGAACACCCAACAGATACGATTGTTCCCATAGAAGAAGCTGTCACACTGAATTGTCGAGGAGGTGGCGATCCAAAACCACGGATCCGGTGGTATAAAGACGGGCGCTTGTTGCATAGTCAAATGACCGAACCTAAATCACGCCGAGTTCACATGCCCAGTGGGTCTTTATTTTTCCTGCACGTCAAAGCGGGTACGTTCGGTGTTTGTTTACTTTATTCCTACTGTTAATCTTTTAACCAACACTCAACACTAAAGTGCGTGGTATGGGCGTTGCAGGAAATTGATGATTTCTTTTGTACAGGGAGAATTCTTTTACACCGAAAAGTGGAAGGTTTCTTGTATAGCTGGAAATTTTGGCAGTTGGGACTTGTTTAATACATATATAGCAGGATTCATCCGGAACTCCTGTTTCGTCCGGAATTCCTGCAAAAATTCAATTCCTGTTCCTGAGATGCAGGAACCAGAATGTTTACGGTTTTTTGGCAAATTATTCATAATCATTGAAATATTGGAAGCTTTGTCTCTAAAATTTTGTTATTTCGAAATGACTGTTTTTGCAATTGGTTCAATTTTGTTAATAAACTGTCTCTGATGTGTTTTCGCACAATTTGATGATGCAATAGCTACAAATTCACTTAAGACATTTTTGGGCAAGTTTTAAAAAGTCCAAGAGTAATTCGGTGACGAATGTTATTTCAAATTATGGTTCCTGTTCCGGTTCCTGCAAGAGATTCAATTCTGGTTCCGGCAATAATTAGTTTCTGTTGGAACCCTAATTCTGTAAATCTTAAAATTAAAGCAGATATACTACGTCATCAAAACTTAAGTCGTTTTGTTAATTGGTACAGGCAGTCTAAGAATAGCGGTATGCTTTTGAAAATCTTAATATCATGCAGCGCTGTCCCGAGCAGGATACTGCACGGCGATGCACACCGCCGCACAATTGAAGTGGAACCAAAAAATTGTTTTTGAGTAATTTTCGATAATAAATTACAGGAAACCATGGAAACCGCTAGGTTCGGTTGAAAATGTTGCTTATGCATATGTCAGTTATTTTCATTCGTATAATTCATTCTACTTATTTTCAGGTGACGATTCTGACGCTGGCCGATACTGGTGTGTCGCTGAAAATAAACACGGAAGTGCACGATCGAAAAACGCAACTCTTGAAATTGCAACACTGGACAAAGAATTCCAAATTCGACCGAAAAATGTGCAAGCAGTTGTCGGCGATCAAGCGATGCTCGAATGTTCAGCACCGAAAGGATTTCCGAAACCGGATGTGACGTGGCGAAAGGTAAGCTCTTTTAATACATCGAATTAAGTGTCCAGCAATTACGGTTGCGTCTGCGGTGGCGTTTTTTCGTGTCTACACACTCGATTGCAGTCGCTTTCTCAAACTCAGGTTATAACATTGTTTAAAACGATTATAAAAGTTTAATACTAGAAAGCAATCGCAGCTGTATTCAAAGTAACCGCGAGCAATTGTGTCCAAGAAACGAACAAACGAACAACCCCGATTAGAACAGCGGTTTGGAACACGACCGCGAATGTGCTTAATTCTGTCTGTGACTATATAAGGAAAGTTAAAAGGAACAAACGTAAAGGTTGTTTTTATAATGACCCCTTACTCAGATTTCGTTTAAGATTATCCTAGGTGTGACGTGTCTAAATGTAAGACGAGTCTCTTTATTTCGTGCTGTTTCTTAATTTTGTATCGTAGAGCGCAGCTGTATTATCAGACGTTTGCCAGAGGAGTCAAAACGCAACCGGTGATGCAGAGCAGTAAATCTAGGCTTTTTTGTTCATTTTTAGAATGAAAAGAATCTACGCGTCGATGATTTGGATCGCTATACGATACATTCGTCGGGCAATTTAATAATAAGCAATATTCAACAGCATGACGCTGGTGTGTATGTATGCATTGCGTCGAATATGGTTGCGAGCCGAGAATCAAACGAAGTTCGTCTGACTGTATACGGTAAGTCGGAATGAAGATTATATTGGAGTAAGGAATCGTTCTTTTCGCTAAACATTTTCATTACGTTTGAGCTGGGTAATTTTAGTGCCTAATTTTGAGTTGATCGTTGAGCAACAGTATTATGTTTCTAGCTCATACCCCTGCTCATGACTTTAAGCCTGTTTTTTGGAAGTACAATAACAAGACAAATCCAAGAAATCCAATTTTTTACATGAGGTAACATGCGGTCGAAATAAAACCCTGGCCACGACATTGGTTGTGGCATTAACTAATGTGTCCAATTTGTAAAATAACACATGACAGACCTTAATAAATTTAACTGCACCAATAAGAGTAACTAATTTCTAGAAAAACCACGATTTATTACAAAACCGCGAAACACGACAGCGGAACTTGGCGGCGACGTTGTGTTCTCGTGTAAAGTGTCTGGCGATCCAATGCCTGTAATTGTTTGGCGAAAAAATCGTGGCCAAATGCCCACCGGCCGTGCAAGAATCATAGAAAATCGAGGGCTTCGGGTTGATCGGTATGTAGAGGCTTTTGATCTATATAGAGCCCATAGTTTCTAACTCATTCCCCATGAATATTTTTAAATCCAGCTAAGATCCAATTAAGCTGACATTTTAAAATGGTGACTATCGGACTGTATAAGTGCCAAACGCTAGTGACCAAGTGAGTTGTTATGTCTTGCGAAGGTTATATACGGTTCATACTCGTAATAAATGTTGAATTATCTATCGCTGCGTATTCGTGTTGTGTATTATTTAGCGTACATAGTCAGTGCTGTACTGCTTATAAATATACTGTGGTTCAGACAGAAAATTTTCTGTCTACAAAGCGAGGATGGTGGTGTGGATTCGAATTTTGTTTGGCGCTGTAAGAATTGGGAACTTGTTTAATGTTAACATAAAATGTATTTGTTTCTATTGATATTTGAAATGCAATTTAGTTGCCTTGAAAACGTAATTCATATCGTTTATTTAGGTTTTATTATTAAGTATTTATGTTTTTGCAATTTCCAGTGTTATCCCACGTGATGCAGGCGAATACATTTGTGAAGCGAAAAATCCAGCTGGCAACATTCAAGCATCAGCTCAGCTGACCGTTCAGTCTCCGCCAACATTTGACGTGGAACCGGAAGATCAAATTGCAGAAGAAGGCGGAAGTGTCGCGTTTGATTGTGTTGCGCGCGGCAATCCGTTACCCGATCAGTTTTGGTCCGTTGAGGGAGAACAGGTATAATAACGGGATTGGTTAGTGAAAGTGTTGGGATTCACATTTAAGGAAACTCGTCCCTTATTTTGAGATGCATCCTTTCTGATTCATCCAGCGATTGTGCGCTCAAAACTCAGGATGTACGCGTGGTTCAAAGGTTCAACGGGGGAATTTGCTGAAAAATGTCAAGCTTGGTCGGCGGCTCGGAGTTGACTTTATCAGGTGGTGTAGTACTGTTGCATGCAGCGTCTGGTGTCTAGCCTTTTAATAATGGGAGTTAACAGTGACATGTGGTTCCGATAGTGTAAAGTATTAAGCTTTTAACTATGGTATAAAAAAGAATTGTAGATTCAAGTACACAGTTAGGTGAAAGAACAGTGATTGAAAATGGCTAAAACGTCGTTGAAACGGGACGCTGTTTATGGTATATTGAATGTTTTGCGTTCACGTTTTAGTTTGCGGTGGTTTTATTATTCTATTTGTTTTGTTTCTTATACAGAATTTAATGTTTCCTGGATCACTTTCGAAAGATGGACGAATGAGTGTAACATCTGAGGGTCAATTACGGATTCAATTTGTGAAACCCGATGATCAAGGCTATTATGTTTGCTCAGCGCTCAATTCTGCCGGATCAAACATTGCTCGAGCTTATTTGAAAGTCAAAGGTCGAAGTAAGTATTTTGGGTTGAGCAGCGTTAGTTTTTTTATTTATGAGAAGACGTAATAGGCAACCAAGGCCCGCATTTGGTTAGGCCGGCAATGAGATTATTATTATTAGAACAGAGGTAGAGCTTTGGCTAATGTTCTCTAGCCGACAACCCTACATGATCTTTATAACCGAAGTGTTCTGGTCAAAAGTTGCGGTATTTGAGGTTAAAAAATTAATTGTAATGTGATTTGTACAGTCAAACCAGAAGGAATAAAATCATCTACTAAATAGATAGTTGGGCTTATTTTTTAAGTACTGGACTCAGCTTTATGAGAAATAATATGTTTTATTTTACAGCGTTGAAGCGACCACCACCTCCGATTATTACCCACGGTCCAGCAAATCAAACACTTCCAGCCGCGAGTTTAGCCATTCTTCCGTGCAAGGCGACCTCTGAGAAGCGTGTCACTCTAGCGTGGTTCAAAGACGAAAAAGAAATCAAACCTGATAAACGTGTCACTACGTTGGCATCAGGAGCTTTACAGATTCATGGTAAGAATTGCGGGCTATTGGAAATTCGTGTGTGTTGTCGAAAGTGGAAGGATAAATGAGAAACGCATGACAACAAATTTTGTGAAAACATCGTATAATTGGTTCTGCGATAACGTGAGAACCAATGTTTTAGGCGGAACTGAAAGGGGAAATTTTGCTAATCGCTCAGAAGTTAATCTGTTGAGTTACTCTTAATTGTAAACCAAATTCAATTAAACTAATTCGCTAAGTGTATTTGAAGTAGCCCATACTGTGATTTAAGTTTCTGTGTATTCTTGCAACTTTGATAGTTCTATTTTAAAGCCATTAAAGATAAATTAATTTTTGCATACGGTAATGAGATTATTGAATTAAATAAATGAAATTAACTTGCTGCAGATTTGAAAAAGAGCGATACTGGCACGTATTCTTGCCGAGCATCAAATGAAGACGGTGAAACAGTGTGGTCGGCGTCCCTTGTTGTTGCATGTAAGTTACAATTGCGTGGACGCATTCGCGAGTGCGTTAAATTTAAGTTTTAGCACCCGGTTGTTTGTTTAAAGCTAGAATGTGAATAGTATTTTTTAAATTGAAACCGATACGGTTATTATTTGCAATTTAGAAAATATTCCAACTTATTGGTGGTTATTATCAATAAAACACTCTGAGGACTAGAAACGTCATTAAAATTGTGTCAGTCATGAACTTGTTTCAGTTTGTTAGTCTCATATTAAAACAGGCTTGTAAATTGTGGCCCGTATAATTGTTCTCTGAAGTACAATATTGATGCAGATAATGTTTTTTGTTTAGCTCACACAGACGCAAGTGTAGTGTTCAAACGCATGCCGGAACCTGGTATGTTTCCATCGGCGCCAAGCAAACCTCAAGGAAGTGATTTTACCGAAAACAGCATCAAAGTAGAATGGCGTGTGCCCAATAAGCAAGGGGCATCTGCGATACGACGATATTTTCTGCAATATTTTACGTATGTTTATATTTGATGTTTTTGCAAATTTTTAAATCGCTGCAATATTCAGTAATTTAAGCTATACTTGATATATAAATAATTTTGTTGGCTTTCAGTTTAAAGAGCTAATGCGTAATATAGCTTGTCGAAATGTAAACGCTTTAAGAACTTGAATCCAATCGACCAAAGCTTTGGTGAGTTTTGCGTCCGGCTCCTGAAGTCTAAAAAGTGGCCTTGGGTAAGTCATATAGTGCAATTAGGAAAAAGGATTGCTAATGTTACGATTACATTTCTGCTTCAACTCTCAAAATTTACCAGAAATTTTTCAGACCTGACAATTCAAAGGGATGGGAAACGGTGCCTGGTGATACACGACAAACGTCACACGTTGTCACTAATCTCCAACCAGACACAAGCTACGTATTTGTAGTCCGCGCTGAGAATTCACACGGCATGGGTGAGCCGTCTCCTGTTTCGAACGTTCTTCGAACAAAGGGCGACGGTAAGTATTAACTAATTTTTCAAAAGTTGATTCAATGCAGAGTTTTTCAACGTCACGGAGCTTAAATTAATGCGGAAGTAAAGGAATCGTAAACCTTGCAGAACCATTTAAATGTCTTCAATAAATATAGATAGAAATTGTGAATACGCTTTAAATGTTTAGTTATGTTGGTTACAGCAGTTCCGTGGCGCAATAGAGCCGGCGCTGGTTCCGCAAACGGTGACGCGTCTGATATTGAGATGGCGAAACGAATTTTAAGCTCT
Source organism: Enoplolaimus lenunculus (assembly GCA_030248215.1). Lineage (NCBI taxonomy): Eukaryota > Metazoa > Nematoda > Enoplea > Enoplida > Thoracostomopsidae > Enoplolaimus > Enoplolaimus lenunculus. The sequence continues at coordinate 37,025 of JASANG010002302.1, read as the reverse complement.
GAACAAATGGTAAAGCTTGATGAAGTGACACCATTAAACTCAACTGCTGTGAAGCTATTTTGGAGTGTAAGTGATTGCTTGATGACACAGACGATGATTGTAAATGAAATAAATTGATGTTTTAATGAACAATTTCCACACTACTTGTCTACGCGAACGCTGATTCGGCGGAATATCTGCAATCATAATACCGCGTCTTATCGGTCTTTAGATATCAGTCCAATATAATTGTGTCGCATACAGATATACGCTGAAATGCTGAGTTGTTTTTTTTTCAGTTGAAACGACAAGATCGGCCTCAATACGTCCAAGGCTACTATATTAAATGGCAAGGCGGCAGGTCCGCAGCAGCCGCAGCTGCTGATCGGAGCCAGCGGCACTGGGTTAACGTGACTTCGGCGAGCAAAACGAGCTATATTGTTGGCGGGTTACATCCGTATACGACGTACAAATTCTTCATTACTCCGTACTACAAACGCGTCGAGGGTATGCCGAGCAATATCCTTGACGAAACGACCAAACAAGCGGGTAAGTAAAATACACTGTACCTCGTCTTTGCTTATTGGTTATTAATCAGTTTGAAATTAGACAATGATAATAACATTTCTGTAACTGACTTTAATTTTAGTCTAATAGTATTCCATTGTCTCGAAGGACAGAAGCGGACAGAGAATTTTTGAAATTTTAATATTATTAAGCTCATTTAGTGATCACAATAAATATGTGTGAGCAGTGAGATTAGATGGTGAAATGCAGGAATGGTGGCATGATTGTATTCAATGGGTAATGAGGACATACTCATAGATGATTTGTTCTTATTTTTTCTTATTCGCAGGATATTATATTTGTGATTTTTTGAATTTTTTCTTATTTTCTTACACAGGAATGCCAGACGTTCTCTACTGAGAACGTGGAGGGGCTTTCACTTGGACGAAACCCCCGCTTCCCAAAAACTCAACTTGTGCCCCCGGAACAAGCTCCAATTCAAGATTTGGCTCCCCGGTTGATTAATTTTAGCCTTAATAGTTTAATTTTTTAGACCTCGTATTATAATGTAAAACAAAAGTGTGCAAAACATAGTATATACGAGCGATCAATCATGCTTAAATGGTATTTTCCATTAAAAAGTGTAATTTTGTCGTTAAAATTTTTGCCGCTTTTACAATCAAGATTTTCGAACGGTTTGAATGCTTCTCCCACTACGCAAGAACCCAGCTAAATACCCAGTAGTATGGCTACAGTATCTGTCGCTCACCCCTCCCCTTTGGTACTGTCCTTGATCAAATCGGCAATGAAATCATTTTTAAATCTTAGGACCATCCGCTCCACCGACAGACGTCAGTGTACGAATGATGAATTTGACAACATTACGAATATCATGGCGACCACCGCCTCCGGATCACATCAACGGCGTACTCAAAGGATATCAAGTATGCGAAATTGTGCAGCTTCCAAAAAGGGTAGCTGAACGTGTTGTAGGTTTCCGTTTCCTGGGGGTTGGGGGATGTTAGCAGTAGAAGGGGAATTAGACATGGTACCAAAAATGTATTATCATGTTCTACCGGAAATACTGAAAGTTATAGGACGATCGGTATAGAAATTGGGTGGGTACATGAAAGGATTAAGCTCAGAAACAACGAAAGGTTTTGATTCAGAATCGACAAAGCTTTAGGGTCATGTTAAGAAAGAGTTGTTCTACTTGATGCAGTCCCTAATTTATTTGTTGTACGCACCCCACGTTCGTCACTAATACTAAAAGTTTTTGCAGTAAAAACTCGCCGCTGCCACTTGCACCAGTTACTTGCAGCTGCAAGTAGTTACAAGAAAGCGTTTTTTCATTCTGAATGTTGACATGAATTTGCATGAATAATTTGCAGACGGCTGCAGTAAATATTAAGCATAAGCTGTCGTTTATCAGTTAAGAAAATGATGAATTAATTCGACTTGCAAAGCTATTCATACCTGTGAATTCATTCTGTACGTATATTTATTATGAATAAATTGCAGTGTAAGTTATTGGGATAAATGGTTGAAATGTCTTGCAGTGCAAATTCAGTTGGAAGAAACATTCAAGTGTGAAGAACGTTTTACTCGGAACTTCTTGACTTGAAAACGTTTCTTACCCAACAAGTTCTGTTTAGTGTTTAAAAATGTCAAACTAATCCCGTCGCCATCGCCATGGACTGCAAAAAATATGAAAAAAGTTAAGCATTAAAAATTAACTCAGGCATCTTGAATAAATTAAGAAAGTCTGAATTAATTCAAGAAGTGCTGAGCGAGAGTTTCCGATTGGCCAATCAAAATACATGCGCAAGAAATTAAACCGACTTGCAACTGCGTTCGCACGTGCGAAATGGATTTAATTCCATGAATTCGATTGAATAAGTGGTGCTTCCAGAATTTCAAAGCTATTTCTGATCAATCCTATACATTAAAGTTTTACGTGTTAATTTTTGCTGCAAAAACTTGTACTTTGAATAGTGCTTAACATATTAAAATCCAAAACTATTTTGTTGTAAAAGAAAGGACAAGAATAATCATTTACGTTTGTTGATGTCAGATTGTGGTTCGTGGCAATTCGTCTCGATTTCATCGCAATATCACAACAAACGACCGTGCCGCGTCTGTTACGCTATTTCGGTTAATTACTGAGATGACGTACAGTATTCAAGTTGCTGCGTTTACTGCCGGCGGAATGGGAGCTTTTCATGGAACCGATGTAGTGCGAATGGGTAATTCATTATCTTGATCTAGCTTGATTTAAGTTGGCTTGGTGTACCACTATAACTGTTGTGAAGAGCTTTAAAAGTAAACAATTAGTGACGGTGTAGGGTGTAATAGTATATATTAGTCAATAGTCAGTAGTTGCGCTGAATGTTTTCCAACGAACATTTTGCGTCAGATTGGGGTCACGGTAACAGTTGTAGCAGACTTTAAAACTAAACATCTGCTGTAACAGACGTTAACGATAAATTTAGGTAGCAGTGGGTGAAATTTTGTTTACCCCTGAATATCAGTTTACTGGGAACCGTTGCCGGATTGTAATTTTTAACAGAACCTTATGCTAAGCGGATTTAGAACATCTACATTTGTACTTTGTTGAAGTCTTTAAATTACGCAAAAGTTATGTTTGCTTAATTATGAAAAACACGATTCGTTGACTTTAAAAGAAATGCAATTGAAACAAAATGTTTAATATCTTCATTTGTAAAAAAGAGTTTATGATATTTGGGACCACAAATATCTGTTATCCGACAAATTTATACCTGATACAGATGTCGGTTTTCCCCGGATATCAGCTCGCTTCCCGCGCACAACTGCTGGTATCGTCTTTGTTGTTGGGTTATTATATAATATTTTGTTAACTCTGATTTAGATAAACCGACACTCAAAATTCATTTGACAATGAATGCTAATCGAGGTATTGGAAGTAAAATCAAAGATGTTGTAAGAAAAACATGGTTCATTGCAACAATCGGTGTTATTTTGTGGATTCTCATATGCGTATTCATTGTGTTTTTTGTCTGGAGACGGCGACGAGGCCCGAAACCTAAATGTAATAAACTGCCGTTTGTCAAGATAAGTGACGGGTAAGAATTTGTGCAAAGGGGTATGGATTAGAAGTTTGATCAGTGGCAAAGTCTAAATGGAAAACTTGAGACGTGCGAGTCTTCTCAGAATATTTATGAACCACCTAAGTTGGAATCATTACCGAAAGTCTTAATTTAAAAACATCAGGTTTTTCAAAAGCTGAGACTGAAATTTAGCTTCAGGAATTTTCAAAATTCGTTGCGTTTCGTTCAGAAGATTTCCAACTAAGCTCGCTTATGATTTTAAAAACCTATAATTTCGCCATGGCCCGTGAAAACAAGATAACCTCCGAATACATATGCTAGTAATGCGAGCAAAGCGCACAATTTTTCGGGCCTATTTTGTTGGAAACAGCGAGGATAAAATTGAAATGATCAGATTTCGAATCAAAAACTTTTTTGCAGAGAAACAGTTCTATCATAGGGCGACTAGTATTTATGTTGGGCAAGATATACTTTTGTTTCAAGTTTTGTCCCATAATCCCTTAGTTGTATGTTAAATGTGCTGAATTTATTCTAGTGTTTATTTTAATGCTTACAATTTTGATTTATTAGTTTCGCGATTAATTTTTTTAAGTTTCCATTCTTGTAAGATACAGTACAGTTTCAACCGGCAAGCTGACTAGACAATTTGCAATATTTTATAAATGTTTTTTATTTTCTAGATTGAGTGCCCGAGAAGCACTATGGATGGACAGTTACCCACCGCGAAGTTTAAATGGCGCTGCTGGTACTATTGACGGTGGAACTGGAAACGGAGGCACGCTGCGTATGAATGATTTAACTGTGAACACAAGTATGTTTTTTGGTTTTATTTATTTTTTGCGCTTCGTTCATAAGATTTTGTTTTTGTATGCCATTAGTTGTTTTGTTTTGTATAAATGTCAACAGTTTCCAGATGCAAAAATTGTGCTCGTGTTCGTAATATATTTTATACTGTGGTAACGTATGTGCAAAATTAGGCGAACAGATCGCGAATCGAAAGTTGAAACAAACGTTATTTTTGTTTTTGAGTGAGCCAATACCAAATTAGCATGATGGACGTTCTTTAGTAGCTGACAAGCACAATATGTTAAAAGATAGTGGACAATGGATGCAATATAAAGACGTTTGCGACATAGTTACTGGGATCTATTCCCTAGTCTGTAGTCTCTATTAACTGTTTTCCTGTCAATATATACCTATTTATATATCTAATAAGGTTTTAGACCTAAACGCGCCGCCGCCGTATTATGACAAAAATAATCCGCTTGTACAACAAGCTGCAGTCAACGGTACTCTACGCCGTCATAACACAGCAGCACTAGCTGGTCACTGCCCTCTACCACCACATTCTGACAATCTTCTCGATATGTCAAACAATAGCGAACATGCGTATATGCAAATGAGTCAACAAAATTTGTCAACATTCAATCAACAGCATAAGATTTCGACAGATCCCACTGCTGGAGGTGGTGTATATCACCATTTTGACGGACATCACCCGATGGGAGTAGGCACGTGTTTCCAGCCACACGCACATAGTATGTACGGTAATACTGCGGGGGGGTGTATACCATCCCAAGAACCTGATTCACCTACTCCGTACGCGACAACGACTCTAGCAATGGGCGGATGCTCGGCCGGACATACTGGGGCAAGTGGAAATCCAGGCGGGCATACGCGTACCCCCTCGGCGGGTGGTGGAAACGCTGGAACACATTTGTACCATGACCCGGCACAAATTTATGACGATTCAGCTGCAGCGGCTATGGGATTTCATGGTGGTCCCGTACATTCTGGTTTTAACGACAGAACCCAACAGTCCCACTATCAACGTTCCGGGACGCTGTTCAGTCCTGCACTTCATCATGGTCAAAACCAGCCACATCAATACCATCATTTAGGACCTGTAGGGAGTACAGGTTTACTTTTTGGTGCTGTGGGTGGGCAGCAAGGCGGCGGTTGCTCGCATATTCATGGTGGGCGGGATGAGAACATAATTTATGGCAGTGGGGCTGGTGGCGCTCCGTGCTGCCAAGCTGCTGCTGCGGCAGCCGCCCAAGGTCAAGGACATGGTTGTTGTCCCGGATACGCTACAACTATGGATCCTGGCCGACATGGCGGAATGCCCGCCGCTGGTTGTTGTGTACATACTGCAGGTGGTGGCGTCAATAGTATAATGATGACACCGCCTACAATGCATCCTCCACAGCCCCCGTCTCAATCTACAGGGTTATGTTGCCAAAATCCAAACTGCTCATCGAATCGAATTTATTCCCACGGCGACAATCACGATGGCGGTCCATCTTGCGCCTCGTCTGTCGGTGGTGGTCACTCGCATTTTGGTCAACAACGCCATTATCACCACCATCGTAATCATGACGGACACTGTGCGCTGCCCAATTGCGCTGGCCATTCGTCGCCACCTCCACCGCCTAGTCCAAGTCCACCACGGACCGAGCTATCATTTGTACCCGCGTCGTCGTCAGATAACGCCGAAGGCCGTGCGGCTAGTAGCGGCGGCGGTGCTAGTGTAGGACCACCACCATCTAAACGGCCGTCGGCAGGCGCAGTCAGACGGTTGGGAGCCGCAGCTAATAGTTCGTCGTCTGGATGTCATCCACCGTCCAATGGTGGCGGAAATGTGCGGCGTAGAAGCGGCGGCGCCAGTGCTGACCACGATCGTGATTCGTCTGAGTCGTCTATGTCTGGTGAAGTGTCGCCTGGTTCGTCGTCTAGACACGCCGGCCCCGGCTGCGGTAGTGTCAGTGTGTCTGGTCGACGCAATCATCGACAGCAGAGGTACGGCGGCGGCGATGGCTACAGCCGTGCAGACGACTCACAGCCGCAACTGCTCGATTTTCTGCCACCGCCACCTGACGCACCGCCTCCGCCGTCTGATATTGGAACTCCGCCGCCGACAACGGATGGAGGCGATGTCTCGCCGTCTGGGTCGTCGATGCGAGACGACGGTGGATATGACGACCATTACTATGACGGCGGTGGTAATTTGCGAGGCGGTTTCGATGATCACCAAAGCCATCAGCCCTATCGTCATCGGTTAGGTAATGATCCCGGGAGTACCGATGATGCTGGGCATCCGTTATACGATCAGTATGCGCTTCGTCAACAACAACGACAACGATCGTGTGGTGGTCAAAGATCTCCGATGACTGGAGCAATGATGGTTTCACCTACCTCAAATTATGGCGGCGGCTGTAAAGGAAAAGCAGCAAGCCCTGTAATGCCACGTTCGCCGCGGCCGCCAGGATCATTGGCGTACGGCGGGCATGCCCTGTCACCAGGAAACCATTTAATCTCTGGTGGCGGCGACGATCGGAGCAATATCGCATCTCACAATATCGAATCTCATCAAAATCGACTTATGGCAGCGTCTGTCTACCAGCGTGACTCCAGCTCTGGGGTCAACAGTGGGGGTGGTGGTGGTGCTAGAAACCTGAAAGATTTCGAAGCGAACCAGCTGAAAGATTTGTTGGATAACTTCGGACCTACGGGCGGTGGAAAACCAAGTCCTATGCCGCGGGCGGCTACGTCATCGACGTATAACAGTTCAATGGCGGGAGGACCTACTAACGACTCTGGATTTCAGGTGAGCTAACACGTTCGCAGTGCGTCAGTAAATTGGACATTTTGGGATATTAGAGTTGCAAGTATCGGTCGGTTTAATAGAGCTGCTGATGTCAGAAGAATGGTTTGGGGAGATTTTGAAAATAAATATTTGGTCACGTTTATATACTGTTGTGGTTGCAATCAAACACCGGTAATAATTGTTGTTTTGCTTAAATTACTGGCCGATTCCCTCGAAAGACTGGGGTTTTTCAATTTCAAGATCAAGAAATCGTTTGTCACTCAGCGTTGATTTAATTTTTTCTGCATGTGTGATTATCAGATTAATGTCGATGACGCTCAACATTGGGGCCATGGAGCGCTTGGGCATAGTTCACCGATTGGCAATGTTCATGGTCATTTAACCCAGCAGCATCCAATGGGTGGTGGGCCGAGTCCACGGTCGTCCTACGCTGAAATTCCTGACAGCAAACGAAGTAAGACGTTGTATTTAGTTGCTATTGATTGTTTATACGCGGTACGAATAAGTGTTAAAAGCACAAAAAACATCAGATCTTCAGAAATTTTAGCTGAAAATTACGACTTACCGGGGTACGACGTAACTTTAAATGTTAGAATATTTTATGTTTGATTAACACGGCTTTGAGCCACTTGAGGTTGTTTATGCCTCTAGGTTTTTCTGTTTACTATCATCAGGGTTCATACTGTTAAATGTTTGTAGCACCTATTCACAAATAGGTGAAGGTGCTTGGTAAACTATCATTAACTGGTTATATGTTATGTGCTATGGACATTTGTACATACGGTAGAGTTACAAAGTTTCAAAATAAATATTAGGACCTGGAATTTGCCGGTGACAATACCTGCACTCGGATGCAACTCTCAGAGCGGCAAGATTTCAAAATACATACCCAGACTAAGAAATTTTTGGTGTGAATTATCGGTCTCGGATGGAACTTTAAAATACGGTTCCAGGTTCAATGTTGGCGTCGCTTGCAACAACCGAAGATTCAGCTGGTGGCAGTCGTTCGTCGCTGTACGAGGATGATGACGATGAAGATGACGCGTTTTTGCCGTCACCTGCTGATCTACAGCAAGCATTAGCAAGAGCTTCGCGACGAGGTGAGTCGAGACAGAATGGACCTAAATGTGACTTCATGTTTGAAAATACGCCTAGCCGGATGTCCGCATTTGGATGTCTTAATTTTCTGGGAGCGGGTAGAAAATATTTTCGTGTAACGACTTAACATTCGGAGTATCACGAGATAAATTGAGTAACAACAATGGAACAAGCCAAGGTTTCTACGCTTGTTCGGAATAGTTTGTTTCTTTACCATCAAATTTTAGTTGCCCCTGCATCTACAACAAGTGCTCCAAAATTGCAGCAACAGCACCATCAACAGCAAAGCCGGCCTCTTCGCCAAGAGTCTAGTCCGTCAGATAGTGATTATGAAAAAATCGGCGGCCAACGACGGCAAGCGGCTACTACAGCTGCGAAATCGCAACAGCAGGATCACAATGGTGAGACGACTGTTTAGTTTGTTTTGTTGCCGTGGATGAAGCAGAAGCCAAAAACAAAGAGACTCAAGAGTTTCAGAGTAGTCTTGCAAGAATGTGTGCACGTTGAAAATGAGAATCGGTGTTATTGTCAGAAACTTATGACCTGGTGAAGTTTAAAATTGGTGTTAAAATAATATTATATACTACTTTTCATTTAACTATCTCGCAGGTGACTAGGGCAACCATTTGGTATTTTTAAACAATACATTTTTCTAGTGGAGGATACCATTCGTGTGGCACCTATTGTTGTTATCGTAGATTTGGTTTCCTGATTAATATGGTAATCCTGCGTGGAATATTGAACAGTATTGATTTAGGTGCAAGTCAAATCTATGCTTATCTGTTTAGGCAATGCGAGTAATGCTTCTAAAACAATAGCGAACGGACCCACGACCACTGCGTCTGTTTCAACAACATCTACAAATGTCAAGCAACAACAACTAAGTACTAACAGCAGCAGCAACAGTGCGAGCAAATCAGCTATTCTAAATCGTAGAAACAAAAACACCAATAGCAGCAACAATTCGTCAAATGATGCATCAACAACAAAAGGTTGTGGTCCGTCGCTGAGTTCAGCAGTAACTGGCGCCCCGCTGAACAAAGTGCTGCCTACATCGACGATATTAACGGCAACTACGAGCAACGCAACAAAAAAGACAGAAAGTACTGCTGGGAACACTACAGGAGTAATGTCAGTGTCATCCATAGGTGGCCTGAGTACTATCGGCTCTGGGAAGGGTGGGTCGCAAAATAACTCAAAGCTTCCAAAATCTCCGCCGCCGGCTAATTTTACCACTGGTGGCAGTGCGGCAATAACGGGGGCACTCAAATCACCAAGGCCAAGTGTGGATGGTACGGTTTCTGCGGCTTCGTATCGCTCGTCGCTGCCTCGACGAACAAATTCGCGCGGAAATCCGCCAACGGCAACAACAGCAACAGGGTTGAGCCGAAAATCGCCTGGTCCCACAGTGGTCACTAGTGGTGCGACAGCGAAGTCGTCAGTGGGATTTTCGGCCACGAATGTAAGTTGAGTTTGGGTAGAAGAAGGTATATAACGCGCTTTTAGCTGGTGTGTTTTACAGTAGATAAGCGGGTACTGTATTTCAAAAACTATCATGGAAGCGATTAGGTTAGTTTAGTGCTGTTTGGGATCTGTAAACAGTTTAAGGGTGGGGGAGGGCTGGAGCGTGCAAATGTGGATAAGCATTAACTGGAGGTATCACAAAATTTGAGAAACCGTACTTACTTTATTTCAAAAATTATTAATTTTCGTTGTAACTTGAGATACCTTCACATTGAGGTTTGAATTTGACGTCAAGCTTTAACTGGAAAATATCACAAATGAGAAACCGTACTTACGTACTAATTTTATATTAAATGATTGTTTTCATTTCAACTTATGATACCTTTACATCGAGGTCCGAATGTGACGTCATTTTTGTGTTCGATATGTTTGATGATGTTTGTTTTTAGAGTCAGCGCGACATGGTATAGCTCAAATGAAGTTTGACATGCTGTCTGTAAACGTTGTTGAGTTGCATACGTACATGCATACATACATACATACATATATACATGGATGCATCGGCATCTGTGCATTTTGTCCGCCCGACGCATACAAGCTGCTACAAACAAACTACGACGGCAACAATTGACTGTACAATTTTGATAACCTAAGATGTACGTGACATTTTATTCCTATACTGCGTACTTAGCAGCGTGTGGCAAGCAAATTGATTCGGATAAAGCCTGATCTTAATAATTAACGCAAATTTTGGTGCCATTTTTGCATATCGCTGTTATGAGCAGCTTTATTTGATTCGCGCTGTTGTCCAAATGGTTATACCCGATGCCCCTCGGGTTGAGAAGGCATCTGTGTTACCTCTTTATATCCCGTCGTCAATCTGAAAATGTGTTTCGTTATGCCCTGATGATTTCGACACTGCCGTTACAGTGTGGATTATTCCAATTATTATGTAGTAAAAAACTGGAATCACGTACAGTATTGTCAATTAATTATTGCCGAAAACATGAGTAGTTGAATATTTGTGGGTTCGAAGGTTTTGTATGAAATGGTTTACAGTGGTGTACCAAGAGGCAGAAGACAGGTGACGGCGACATACTTATTGCGAAATTGAAATTGTTTCGCTGATAGTGGCACTGCTTTATTGAAACGCTAACGATTTGCTAATACTAGGCTAAAACGAATGTTGTAATCGGAATTCCGACTGCTGTCCATTAACCTACTATATTCGTATTCTTAATCTTAAACTTAAGTCTAAGCAAAATATTAGCCTAAACCCTTCCTATACCTTATCTATGGCAGTCCCATAAAAAGCGAGATGCCACTAAACGCAATATTGGCCACTGATGCTGTATATTTTGATATAAGCTTGTTGTAAAGCTATTTTGCGTCGCTTCCTTAAATGTATCCTGCCAGTTGCGTGCCATGTTGCATGCGAAAAACTGCTGTTTTGTTAATGTTGTCTTTGTGTTTGCTCCTGAAGCCTGAACAATGTGTACGCACCTCGTAAAGCTTGTTTCGTGGTTAGATTTATGCTTGGACGCATCGAGAGTGTGAATTCAATTATACGCAGTTTATGTATGTAACGTTTTATAATATTTTTTGTTTTACTGAATCGCGGGCTGTTCATTATTAACTAATCTTAATGTCGTTGATAGTTTTGAATTCGTAAGTAACGCCAGATAGTTGAAAGCTTCGGGAAGGCCTTAGTAACACGAGATGTTGTTGAGATGGAAATGTGAGAGACGCTCTCCGGCTCACGCGGTTTCGCGGCGTATTCATATACGTGTCGTAGATTCGAGCCCAACCGCATCCGCAGCAAAATTTTCGTGAAGGGGTCTATAGTGTAGTGTCCAGGGTACAACCAGAGGTCTGCTATCGGCGTCGGCTGAAAATTGACCTCCGGCTCAGGCAGAAAATCGACCTCCGGCTCAGGCAGAAAATCGATCTCCGACTCCGTCATAATTTTTCCGGAGGTTCCGGCAATTTCAGTAGTAAAATTTCGCAAAGTTTTAGAACATTTATCAGTTTTGCATGTTTCGTTTTAAGTTTTGCCACAATTTTGGGGAAAGAATTGCAGAGATTTCGTAAAATAATAATCGCAAAACCAAACGATTTAATAACATATATTACAGATATTTGCTAAAATTAACAAATTAAACATCATTTTAACTACCTAATGTCGCCTCACCTACGGCTTCATCTCTGGCTGCGGCAAGTTTTCTTGACGTCCGGCTCCGGTATGTCTCTCTCTAGCTGCACTTTGGTACTGCCTGAATGGACTTATATGCGATTTTTAGCATAAGCATAATGGTATCTTTTGGTACATTTTTGTAATATTGTATCATTCACCATGGTAATGTTTCGTTGTTTCTGGTATTTAACTTTGTAAACCGATAATGTAAAGATACGGAACGGTATCTTCAATAGACAAACAAATTTTGCCCTGGTTGGCTGTTGATTTTAATTTTTTGTTTAAAAAGTGACTCCAACAAAGCGCGAAGTATTTAGCAAATATTTATATTTCGCAAATTGTTTTGTGGCTATTCATACCATGAGCAGCGTTTTTGCTTTAGTCTTCTATGTCAAGAAAGATGCTAGACGTATTCGTGCAAGTTCAGCTATGTAATTAAGCTGTTAGAAACAATTGTATCATTTAATTTTCGCTTAATATTCTGCATTTCTTTCTGTTGTATTGTCATTAATATTGTGGCTATATAAAACTTTTCCAGTAAACGTGCTATTGTGTTGATTTTCTCCTGGGCTGCCTTAACTTTGGCCCATGTTTCTTTTAGGGCCGTCCTGCTTTCTGGTTTGACAGCAAGAGTAGCTTTGGGGTAGGCCTAACCCACGATCTGATGCGGGGAAACTGAACCAAAAGAGCCATTGGCAATATGGAGTGCTCGATGTAAACTCGAGTTTAACAATGAAAATGTCTGTGTTGTTGATGTTTTTCAGGAAAATGTTTATAGAAATTTGTGCAAACTTAAGCTGTATCTAAAAGAAGAATGTTTTTTTAAGGTTTTTGGAACAATAACTCGACAGAATGATAGCATGCTGGGTTTTCGAATGTCTTTTTCTCAGCGTACCTGATTTGTAGTTTGTTTTGAAACTAGGTTTCTTGTGTGCTTTTTAACATATTTGCTCTGAATAATATCCTTGCAAGCAGAGTAGAATAATGGGTAATTTTCAAGGACCTTTGTTATGTTATGATAATATGTTGTTGCCTTCTTTGGTTTATATAATTGCTTTCGTTGATGTAAATGTGGTTTATCCTTTTAATAAAACCCGGGATGTTCGGCAAACGAGCGCTTCGGACTTAAACTTAAACTTACCCGAATAAGAGGGGGACTGATATTTATTTGGCCTCTCAAGAGGGTACCCCCTTGTTATTCGGTTACGGACTGTTATTTCTTTTTAATCCATGCTCCGCCACCCTTCGTTATACTGGTATATATCCGGTACAGCAACTGTCCGCTGAATTGCACGTATATTTTTGTCCTGTGTCAGTAGCTTGAACGATAATGCAAGGCTATGCTTAGAAATGTTCTTTCAAAATTTAAGTACGCTTTAAACTTTCGGATTCAATTTACTTGGTCCTGGAGTCATTTTTGGGCTATACAATTAGGGATAACTGACGTTCATGGACTCTAATTAGGGCTTAGGGACTCTATCCGCTTCGAACACTTATTAGGGATACGGACTCCTATTGATTGGGACTCAAAATGGGTACCCCTCTCTTATTACCTACCCCACACCCTCTTGTTCAGGTCACTACAGTATTTATGCGGCTGCTCATAGCAGTATATTAATGTTTCAAATTTGGCGTTACAAATCTACCTATTCGAAATTAATATTAATACTACACATCTGGGTGCAAATGGAGGTCCGGCTCTACCAGAAAATCGGCCACCGGCTGCGGTAAAATTTTTGCCGGAGGTTCCGGTAATATCGGTAGTAAAATTTTGCATAATTTTGCAACATTTATCTGTTTGAACGCGTTTCGTTTTACTTTTGTCACAGTTTTCAGGAAAGAATTTCCGAAAATTCGCAAAAAATTAGCGTAACACCAAACAAATTAGCAACATATTACAGACATTGGCTAAAATTAACTAGTTAACCATCATCGTTACTTACTACCTAATTTCACCTCACTTCCGGCTCCGGCAAGTTTCGAAAATTCTTTTTTAATCAAAGTTTTGAACTAAATTTCCAAATAATTTTAAATGTTTCACGCGTCACGATTTTAGAAAGCGACAACCAAGACAATTACACTTGTGAATTCTTTAGATATGTGTGCGTTTAAAAATGTGTAATTTGCTATGACAATATTTTGCAAAACTCGCCAGTTAATAAAACCCTAAAAAGTGGCCCCAAAGTTATGCCAACAAGCTGGTCGAGTGGCACAACTTATAACAACACGATACTTTACAGAATGAGCATATGATCAAGCATTTTCTGAATTAATAAAATACATCCGGGTTGTCATTTTCTCGTGGAGTCATTTATGCACTACACTCAGGGCTAAATGACATTTATGGACGGTAATCAGGGTTTAGGGATTCTATCCGCTTACGGGCTCTTATTTTAGGGATACGGACTCCTATTGATTGGGACTCAAAATGGAGACCCCCTGTTATTCGGATCACTACAATACGTGGCTATCTATCTGACTGTCTGTTTTTACGAGTTGTCGTAAATCTTGCCATACATTTCAACCAGGGTGCAACGGGACGTAAAAAAATTCCGGAGCGGATTTTTCCTCATATAGTTGCACCAAAAGTTAAAACTAAACGCACAAAACAAATATATTTTGTAAAATTCGGCATAATTTCATAGTCTAAAGTACCGGAACTTCCGGCAGAAATTCTACCACATCCGGACGTCGATGTTCTGTTATACATGCATAGACTCGGCTATAACCGCTAATTTCGCTCAACGTAGTTTAAAAATAAATTATGTTTAATGATTACGTTTCTCAATATCAGGCTGTCATTGTACATAAAATATAGCAGGATGCAAAGCGGAACTGAATTATGCCAGAATCGTAATCGGAACAAGGAATTTATACAGGAATCAAAACTATAGTAATATATTCGCTTCAGAGTACACGATATTTATGTTTCGGCCCAATAGATCAGGGGCGGAAATGTTTTTGTGTTGGACTAGAACAGAGGACGCTGAAGCTTTAGACTAATTTTTTGCTTGGTAGGCTCAGGAATAAACTCATTCTTACGCTTAGGCTTAGGAATATGCTTATAATACTGTTCCGTCCGTGTTCTTCACATTGGCCTATGTTTCTATGATATATAGTTTCCACGCCATACTGGCTTCTCCACAGCGGGGGGCCCCCAGCACTTTTCGAAATTTTCATTTTCCCCCGGCGAAAATTTTGCCGCCCCCAGGAAAGGCCCCCCGGCGAATTTTCGGCCGCCCCCCAACAAATTTTTTTGCTCTTTTTTTGAGGCGGACATTCGGCAAAATGTGATTTTATATTACGCTGAGTACTCATAATTTTTAATAGCGTTACAAATACCGGTAGTAACTAGTACAATTCAATAATGAACTGAAAAAAGCACAATTATATAAAGACCGTTTCAGGGCATACAGCATTCGAAAGTACCTTGCAGCAACAAGTTCAACCCGCCTTAGCCTTATGATAAACTGAAGCTGTGACTAATATATCAAATATATGTTAATCACAGTTTCAATTATAGATTATCTATATTTTATATAATTGTGCTTCTTTCAACTTCTGGTAAAGTTGTCAGTAATATTAGTTAAAATTATTGTTATCAGCGTTTGCGGGGAATTTTTGTCATGTTGAGCGATGAGTAATCTTCAGTTGAGTTGGAAACACGATCTAGAATAAAAAATGGTCCAAAAAGTCGGCTTGCAAAACTTTGAGCCTGCCCCTCAGGACCCCCAGATCATTTGGGGGGCCCCAGGAAAACTGCCCCCCAGGAAAATTAGCTGCCCCCCAGGAAACTCCTGGGGGGTACCCCCAGGAAACGCCCCCCGGCGGAAATTTTCAAGCTGTGGAGAAGCCAGCCATATATATCAAATGTAAGCGGAAAACTGATATAAGCACCAGTTGTTATGAAACTTAACAGAACTGCAGGCAATTTGCTAGCATAATTGCAATGATAAAGGTTAGAAACGAAGAAAAATTACGATTTTCTTCCGACACATCTGCAATTACAACTGAATATCAATTGGAATTCTAATCGGAATTCTGGCTGCACCCTGAAATATACAGATAAGTGTCTCAAATCTTGAAAACAATTAAAAACAAACAGCTGCGACAGTATCAACATGCAGCCTCGTACGTAGTAAATTCAGCCACTTTCATTGCTCTGCGTTTGCTATATCGACAATCATTCACACAATATTTCTGGCTATGTTATTGATAGGTGGATGCCCACTTGGAGACGAGACTTATCGACTGAGCGGGCAGGGCCCTACAATTAACATGGACTATAAACATTTCTTCTGAGTATAAAATCAAAGGTTGTTTTTAAATACTTAAAAATGAACACGAAGCTCCTACGTAAAAATGCCCAAATACTACATCAAGCAACTAACTACAAAAGTATTATTTCCTATTTTTATTTTATTCTATCGATAAAAACTGCTTAGCTTTGCTCAACAGCACATTTCTACGCCAAATCAATTTTAGTGATGTTAGTTTAAGCTTCCAGTAAGTAACACAAATAGATAGAACCAATCTAAAATGTATAAAAATTATTGATTTTATTCCTAACAACAAACCCTGCTCTCTAGTTCTCTACACGACAATTTCGCTAACATTGAACCAAATACATAATTATCCGAAATGAGCTCAGAATCTAGCAGCAGACGGCCTAATACACGATTTAAGCTGAAATTTCAACATATTCACCATACGTATTGCAGTTTTTTGATATCCAATACTAAAAGTAATTCTGGTTAATACAAAATTATGCAAATTCAGGAATGCATTATATCTTTGTATTTTTTATTAACCCTTCCGCTGTTATGAATATGCTAGTCAACAGTTTTAACATTCCTAAATTACGAAAGAGTTCGCGAAATGCTAAATTAAGCAGCACAGTATAAAGGTATCCACCAAAATTTCCCTGTACATATGTTACTGTGAGGTTCGAACCCACGTCATATGCAGTAACCACGGAGCTTTTATATACTGCGTGTTTGATACTACACTTACATGCTTAAACGCACACTCCGCAAACCCTCATATAAGCTAGGAGAGCGTCTACTTGGCTTCCACAGTGAACTACACACGAAAAATGACATCATAGTTCAATTGTCGGCTTTCGTCAATAAATACGAAAAAATTTATAATTTAAAAGCCAAAAAAGTTATAACGAACATTGACATGTTTAAAGTTCTTTGCACAATCGATACAATTCAGACTAAACACAACAAGCAAAACAGTAAATTTCACATTACGTATATATGATTATATATAACAAAATCTATTAAGCAGTACACAATAATATAAAATATCGCAGTCAATACAAATTCATATACAACGATGCTCTTGGTTTTCTTTTTCATAATTCGAAGTGAGTTTTTGGAGGAATTTTCTATACGTAATTTCAGCTGATTTTTGAAAGCAAGTGGGTTAACCCCCCTCCATTTTACCTTAGCCAGAATCTGAACGCAGCACAGTAAAGTTTATTACATTACTATAACAAAATGTCGCGCGATCCGATATGGCAAATAACAAACGCATTAACAGTAACTTCACCACATGGGAGTACCAATAAAATGTCGCGTGCCACGATATGATCACAACGGCACCGTACTCCCAGGCACATGCTTACGCAAAAGGTACACAAAATGTGAAGTATATAGACGCATGATCAAGTAGGGGCCTAAATTATACGTGAACGTTATCTCAAAAGTCAGTTAAAGATATAACAAATAGCGCAAAGAATTTCGGATCGGGATAAACCAACACTTAATCTAATCTGGCATTAGGATCAATACCAAAATTAATAATTGGCAAGACCATTTAAATGTAGACGCACAGTAATAACAAACACATTATCCTGTGTCATTATAAAGCACCAAACATCGGTCGAAACAACAGTTTACATAAAGATTAATCGCCAAATCCAGAATATTTGAGAAAAGTTCACTATTATAAGAGAATTGGGCTCTTGTACACTTGCCCCACATTCAAGGGAAAGGCTTAGAAAACGATTTAGCCAAACGTTTCAGGTTAAGCTTAAGTAAACCTTTTCCGAATCTTTAACCTACGCTTGAGTACAAACCTAAACCAGTGAGAACGAAGTATATGTACAAGAACCGAGATTTGCAACAACTTATCACATAAGAGCATATGCAAAAAAACAACTCTTCTAAAGACAACGTCAGCACCATTTGCGTAATAATCGCATAAACATTACAGCCAAACACAGAACACCGTTACCATCAACACATGATAGTTGGAATTTTTATACAGAATTATTAGACGCCCTTTCAGTTTCGAACACAACTCCCACTTCGAATTTTGATAGAACTTGTTTTCCCTTCACCTTTCCAAAATGCTGGTTACGCCCATACATGCAACTAATGTATTCCGTGATATACCAAAACCGCTTATACATACCGACAGCAAACCAATTAGGTCACTACAACACGGTTATAAAAACCTCTGGTCATGTTCTTGCTACAAATCAACGCGCCATTGCAATATATATAGAGTTCTGGGAAACCGGCTCTTTTGAACTAAACTAAGGTCCATAATATTAATAAACACCTCAGTGATGCAATTCATCTATTCAGCTATCATCCCAATACGACAGCGCAACCTGCACGTATGACACCAGCTAGGCGTCTATACCCGCTGAGATCTATGTAAAGATGAAGGGCGGAACGTTTTTCGGTGGGACTGCAATAGTGTAAGCTTAAGCTTTAGACTATTTTTTGGTTTGGCTTAGGCTTCGGAATATGCTTATACTGCTGTTACGGCCTTGTTCTACACATTGTTTTGGTTTCCGCGGCCGTGAACGCACCAGCAAACATATCCAACCGCTGATCCAGGTATGCAGCTACGATTAAAGCTAAGCATAACAACAACAACAACAAAAACAAACAAACACAATATTAATAACCCGGTGAAGTTCAAATCCTGATTCCAAATCAAGCCGCTATCGTTACGACTATTCACAGCCAGGTTGCGACCGGATATCAATTTACCGAATACCGGATATTGTATGTTAAAATAATTTATTTTTGCGTTGTATTTTTAGTGTGCTCAATGTTTTCGTTTGTTATAAAGTTTATAATTGATGCTGGTAAACTGAGATTATTTAATGCCAAATGCCATAAGTTAAAAGTAGCTGAAACGTGTCAAAACTTAAACTTTTTTACTTGCCCGTAATTGCAGCAAGACGTTAAAGACGCTGACATGTTCGGCACCTCAACCGTAAATATCCAGTATACGGTTTGTTTATACCAGTTACCGAAACCGAATACGGATATCAGTTTTTGCCGGATATTAAACCGGAACCGGATATCAATACGGATATCAGTTTTTGCCGGATATTAAACCGGAACCGGATATCCGGTCGCACCCTAATTCACAGCTTCACAAATCTAAAACAAGTCAATTGCGGAGTTTGAAATACACCCTCCACAAACTTCATGTATTCGCTGCAACCAAAAAACCAGTTTTTCCTAATTTTACAAAACACAGCAATCAAGTGAGATTCAACCATTTATGAACGAATCTTAACTGGCTAGCCGCTAGTCAGTTATAGTCCTCAATTAAGCTACACAACAGCCGCATGGCTTTATTATTCCGGCAACGAGTGCCACATTTCATAATTTAAACCACAGTTCTGTTCCAAAGCCCGACGAGTATAACAACCCAAAAGCCCATGCTAATCCCAGGGAACCAACTGCCGTAAGTGTCCCGCAACTTGTGGCATTATGATGGGCACTGGTTGCTGATACAGAATCAAGGGAAGCGGTTGAACTAAATAGCTCTCCCTACTTCCAATCACATTTATATCATCACGGTAAAGCCAAATACCAGCTATCACTGTCGTAAATCTTTCACGACGTCTCGTTTTACGATAGCCCGTGGATAAAGGTAGGAAACAGAGGCAAGTGGACTGAATCTAACAACACTCTTTGCAAGCAATCGCACTGGCATCGCCAATATTGTACCGTTAAGTCGAATTTTGGACACATTCGTCATTATGGCAATGGTTTGACGTTGTCGCGATCGCGTCTGTGGTGTTTGCTGTTGTTGTTGTTGTTGTCGTTGTTGTTATGGCTGCCGTAGCATTAGTAGTAACAGCATTAGTTATAGCTGTAGTAGCTGTAGCAGTGGCCGTAGTATTAGCTGTTGCAGTAGTCGTAGTAGTTGCTGTAGTAGCAACAGTTGTTGTTGTTGTTGTTATTGTTGTTATTTGCGGATTTGAAACAGTTGTAGTTGCAGCAGCAGCGACATTCACAGAGGGATCGGTTTGCCGTCGCTTAAAATATAAACAAAACATGCTAATGAATCATGAGCAAATTAGTTACCGCACGGAACCGGATGTCAACCGGATATAGGACCTAAATTTGAGCACTGCTGGAAGTTGTCTATAAATATTACGCCGATTTTACTTCTTCACTTGAACGGAAATGCATTCGCAGCAAAATTTCTAGTATTTCCACATGTAAAAAGCAGTTTTATCCTATTCGTTCCGCAGCTGCAAATATCCGGCATCCGGTTGGGTTATGCCGGATATTGTAACTGGATACGGATGTCAGTTTTTTGCCTGAAACCGCAACCAGATATCTGTAAATCCTTGGCACAAACCAGGTAACTATACCAAGAGGTATCGCGACAATTTGTCGCCCGACTACTCCTCGACCGAAATCTTGTACGTAATATGAAATCTCGGCGATTCGCCAATTTGTCACCCATCCCAATAGTTATGCTTAGGATAACATAGCCGGCTTTAGAATTGAGAAAACCAAACTGTTTTCTCACTTATGACGCCTACTCTCTAATTTATTCATGACTGCAGTGACCCCCTCCCCCAGAAATAAAACACTGGCTACCCACCTGACCCAAGGTTGATAATGTAAGCATACGTAGACTATTGAAGGTTTGTGTACATTCTCCCCACACAGAAAAGACTTACCTAAGCCTAAGCCTAAACTTTAAAACTTTACACGAGAGCGAAGGGTGCAAGAAGAGCTTTCATACGTACTGTTATATTTAATTATTATTACCAGGGTGCAACCGGAATTACAATTTACCGGAACCGGAATTGGAAAATTTTACCGGAACCGGAACCGGAAAGTGAAAACTGCATTTCACCAAAAATTTCATTTCAATCGTGTTTTTTTGCTCTATTATTTGTGAAACAACCTTAGTCGAACATAAGTATTTATTTTATTTGTTGTATTTTAGATTTTCGTCGTCGACTGAAGTGAAATCCACCATCAATGGCTTATATTCGGAGTACAAGTGGCTTTCAAAAGAGATTCTTAAAAATTAGCAAAGTTAAGAAAACAGCCAAATTATAACACAGGAATTTTTAAATCCGGAAAAATTTACCGGAACCGGAAGGTGAAAAAATGGCGGAACCGGAACCGGAATTCCGGTTGCACCTGATTATTACGTATTTATCAAAAGTGAATTCAAGCTCATATTGCATTATTATCCATCTACATATTTCCAATACAAAGCAATGACCACTACAGCGCAAAAGTTCCAATATGTTTTCAGAATCAACGCCAAATGGTTGAGGAGTGAAAACAACAGCGAAAAGATTCCCCTACTATACCGTAAATCATTTCGTAATTTAAAATTCTGCCCGAATCTGGTCTTCCAAAACAGATGATGGACACATATTTCACGACGCCAATCATATAATCTCTAACTAATCCGTATTGTTTTGCGCTTAGATACACGTACACGCCGCTCAACCGACTTACTCGTTCAAAGAGTTTAATTAAAATATTCTTTAACCATCTGCTGTACACACAGGCCCCACCAGCTCACCTTGCTAGGTTCACACGAGAGCGAAGGGTGCAAGAAGAGCTTTCATACGTACTGTTATATTTATTTATTATTACGTATTTATCAAAAGTGAATTCAAGCTCATATTGCATTATTATCCATTTACATATTTCCACAATGACCACTACAGCACAAAAGTTCCAATATGTTTTCAGAATCAACGCCAAATGGTTGAGGAGTGAAAACAACAGCGAAAAGATTCCCCTACTATACCGTAAATCATTTCGTAATTTAAAATTCTGGCCGAACCTGGTCTCCCCAAAACAGATGATGGACACATATTTCACGACGCCAATCATATAATCTCTGACTGATCCGTATTGTGTTGCGCTTAGATACACGTACACGCTGCTCAACCGACTTACTCGTTCAAAGAGTTTAATTAAAATATTCTTTAACCATCTGCTGTACACACAGGCCCGAAGCCAGCTCACCTTGCTAGGGGGGAATGATTTTTCAGGACGGGCATATAAAGGTTTTGCGATATGTTACAAGCGAGGTTGAAATTTTTTCTCTAAGATGGCCAAAATTCTTCCAGGAGGCAGAACCCCGTGACCCCCCTGTGACGGTCCCGTGTACATATATAATACTTATACCTGAACGTCTCACAAACAGTTAGATAACCATATATGCCTTGCATACGCAGTGACGTACCCAGAAACATCTGCCATGGGGTGGTGCGCACGTCCAGAATTTTTTAAAAATATTGCACTAAAGAATTCACTAATCTGTTGAGAATATAGACAAATTTCGTGGAAATGACACGGTCACGAGAGTCGCCATACTATCAGCCTGGGCGAGCGTAAGTTGCACTTTTGTCGAAACCATATGATAGGATCACAGTTTGACACCGTTATAAACATAATATTTTTACTCTGTATACATGGCAGCTACCTGTCGTGCCGGCACTCCAGCATAGAACAAAACCACATATATAAAATGCATACATATATTCATATATCAATATATTATATATAAACCCATAAGTTATCCAAGCGATACGTATATAACTCTACATTGATTGCCTGATTGCATATTCATAATCTTTTTTCTTCAGATATGTACCGTTAACCGTCGGTAGAAACCTGTTATATCGATGCAACAAACCGTGACTAAAACAACTTTAACACAGCGCGTGTTAATGAACAAATTTCACAACCGACTTGTAAACCAGAAAAGTTAGGACTGCATATCGTGAGGGTATACTTCAACGTTGAAGCTCATGTACCGATCCAGGGTCGGATCGTTAATGCACAGGATTGCACAAGCGTAAGCTTAAGCTTTTCACACTTTTTCCTTAGGCTTAGGAATATGCTTATACTACCGTTACCACCCTAATGTATGCAATGACGAAAGTTTTTATCAGCGAACAAAACTTCAGTGCCTAGAATGCGCCAGGTACCTCTATAAAGCCTCTAAAGATGCATTTTTGTAGTCTTTTCTGATATTTTTTGGCGGAACATATCACCGGTTTATATATACCCCTGCTTCAAACATCACTATATGTAAGTCTACATAATACATAGTTATGATTAGTATCAGTAACAGAGATTTAGCCACGATATATCAGAGTTGACTGGCCAGAACGTAACCTAAGATTGCCAAAAGCCGTATTATAATTGAAACGCAAAATAAACGGATTAATGCGTACACAAGCATGGACAAAGCAAAAATATGGGAATGAGGACACATTCTCAAATGTGTATAGCAACTATTATCAGTTTGTAATTAGTTTTCAAACTCATTAACTGATGCAGTTGATCGCCTCAAAAATGCTACAAGAGTACAACAAATCATATGTGAAGAGTGTGCTGAATTTAGAGCCTCAACATTCACTGGTTCAAAAGTTACAAGATCTATCACCAACTGGCAATAGGCGCTACACACAGATGAGAATTCGTGCAAACGTTAGTGGTGTGCACATATCATTCAGCGTAAACTAATTTTTAATCTACATGGCTTGACTTTGTATCAAATTTCAGAGGCAACCCATAAACTAAGTTGCAGCTGTAGCTGCACCCTGTTGTAAATCCACGCTGGCCCCCATGTACACACACACACACACATATATATATATATATGAATGCAAAATGCAAACGCATTTGTATTGTGAGTATAACCGCGTGAGAACCTTGTCACATCACACTACCTCCGCTACTGTTCCCTCGTCCCAACAGCGGCCTCGGGCAATTGAGGGAATCCCGGAAAAATCGATCCATTATGCGATTTCAACAAATTATGCGCAGGATAACGATCACTGCTATTTATGCTTATTTGGCGTCTCGCTCGATTCGATCGAGTTTTCTTCCGCGATTATATATTGCGCTCCTGCATATGTGCCCCCTTTTTTTGGATACGTGGATTGATGTGCCCGTGGTTGATACGTATTTTGCAAAGGGGCCCTATCGCTGTCAGGAAGCCTCGTTACCAATGCACCATAATAACCATCTTCGCCGCGTAGCCCAAACTATTTTTTGGATCGTATAAGAAAACTTTGTCTGCCTTACTAGACTGCGTCATTCTAAATTTGTACATACTTAATTTTGAAGACTACAAATATTGCGGTAAAACACTTATATACACGTCTCCTCTTTATTTTTCACATTTTCGTGTTTTCTATTCAAAACTTAAATCTCATTACAAACACAACCCCTAACACAACGATCATTATCACGCGCCAACTGCAACCGTTCACAACCAAGTTTTACGTCAAATAAATATGAATGAAACCCAAACAGTCTACAGTCTACTACATTATTTTATAAAAAAGAATTTAATTTTAATCAGAATTAAAAAGTAGTTGAAATCATATTTAACGATAAATTTCAATCAACGAAATAGCACCTACAAGTAAAACTCGCACAAAATATACCTACTTTAGCCCCTCAGCACACCTCAATCTTTCACTTAGCAGCCAGATGACATGTGCCAAATATCAGAGTCATTGTATAATCAACAAGTTTTTGTAAACAAAGGGCGGCACTGGCTAGACAGGAAATACGCACTTATATTCCAAACTCGGCTCAAGACAACTAATTGTGAGACGCCAGTTCATATTTTCTCACACACGTACCGCTCAAAAGTGCTACTGCGGTAACGATAAACGCAAATATATATATTAATAATACATTATAAAAAATATACCTGACTGACGTGTATAAATGTTAGGGTGCGACGTCCAGATTCCAAAAACGGACGAAGCCGGATAATCTAGTATCCGGATGAAGCCGGAGCTGTATAATGAATTAAAGTCACTGATGCATTTTTAACACTTTAACAACGATCTTATTATACTATTCTATGTTTTTGTACGGTTGCGTCCAGTTGTAATATTCGTTTGGACGGTGTTACATAGAAGCGTATCCAGGTTTTCCTAGGCACATTAAACAGAGGTGGCTTGGGATCAGGCAAGGGGGTTTCGGTGACGGCACGCTTCGGTATTTGGCAAGTCTTGGTCTCGGTTTATTGAGTCTCGATGGTTTGTAACCGAGACGAGAACTCGAGGAGTCGACAAACGTATGGCTCTATTGTTGAAGTAAATAATGCATATATATGTTAGAGACGACCCGGAAGCTGACCCCAGACGCGGGCCCAACACGTTGTTAGTATAGTTGGACAGATCACTACCGGACGACAAGATTACTTACATAACCCTTCTAAGACTTCAATACACGCCAACGACTTAACTACAATTTAAGAAACTAAGCACGACTAAAACAAATTAATCAACGTTCTTTTCCAATATACATAATGGCGTTTCGCTGGTGGGGGCACCACACGAACAAAGTCTCCCCCCATACAGCAATTTCCCCCAGGTTCAGTCTCCCACTAGAAAAATCCCCCGGGATCGCAATTTTATCTGAACGGTGCGGGGAAAAGGAAAAAGCACACGGGTTTTGCTTACCGAAAAGATCAGTAAACGCAATTCTTCCCATGTGCCCGTTGGCGTGCCCCTGAACTGTTGATTGTACGTAATGCCCTATGTTGCCGGTTGCTAAGTATCACCAATTTCACTTAAGGTGGATGTGGTCAGAGAATTTAACCAAAAAGAATCTGTAGGGATTTCATAAAGCTAAGCAGAAACACTATATAATATATCATACCCACCCGCATTAAACACTCCACCACGGGACGAGTGGCGCCGCAACAATGACTTTGTTGACTATTCATTCGAATTATCATTGATACCCGCACACTGGACACTCTCCGGTATCCTGGTTTAATCCGGGAGCATTTTTTAAAGCCCCTACTCGGCAACCCCCCCGTTGTACCTGGGAGCACCTTTGAAAACGCCCCTCCACTCGAGATTGGGATAGCGAAATGCCAGAATAGAATATATCAGGGTGCAACCGGATATCCGGTTCCGGACAAAAAATCGACATCCAGGTCCGGCATTTTAACTTGCAGGATTATTTTTTAAAAATTTCAAGAAATTGAAACCATCATTTGTATTTATGCCAACTAACTACCGTGGAACTGATTGATTTACTTTTACATATTTTTTGTCATACAGGTAATGTAAATGTTTGCATGTGCCCATGTTCAATCACAATTGTTTGGGTTACAATAATGCTGGCAAACCTAATAGATGATCAGTGAAGTTTTAAGGGCGCAACAGTATTTCAGCGTATTTCAATTCCTAACCCTAAGGTTAAACTTCAGTGTAAAAATAAGTTTAAAACTAGGCCCAAGCCTAAGCGAAAGTAATAGCCACGATCATAAACAGTAATGGGCTGGCTGCTTAGAGTAAAAACCGAGGCTCGAGACAAGTTAAAAACCGAGGCTCGAGACCGAGACCTGACTACCGAGACCGGCTATGAAAAGTCTCGGTCTCGGCCAAACTTTTGTCATCATCGAAAAAAATACATTTTCAAAAATTATTTCTAATGCATTTTTCGTAGTTTTGTTAACGTTTTCATATTTTCTGTGTTTTTTAAATATCTACTCATATTATTGCGTGACTGTGAAAATTCATAGATTCACAGCGAAATTTTATTTATCCAGGCACTACTTACTTCAACAATACAGCCATACAATAGTCGAATCCTCGACTTCTTGTCTCGGTTACAAGCCACCTAGACTCAATAAACCGAGACCAAGACCTGCCAAATACCGAAACTTGTCCCGACCGAGACTCCCTTCCCTAATCCTAATCCACCTCTATTCCATATACCTAGGAACAACTGGATACGAGTAAATGTAACATGGTCCAAACAAATATTGCAACTGAACGCAACGCTACCAAAACATAGAATAGTGGAATAGGGTCTCTGTTAAAGGTGTTAAAAATTCATCGAAGTGAGATGTTTAGCTTTGTTACGAAAAGCGTATGGAAACCTTAGGCCACGGAGGGAAGAATTGTTAGCTCTGTTCTGACATTTGAATTTCGTCTAGTTTTAGATTTGATTTAAGGGAAATTGCAACCTATACACGAGATACTAGGTCAAAAATTACACCGAAATAACATTATGCTTTTACGCCTTCTAAACCCACCTTCAATAGCAATCAAAAACGTACGTACTATATGATACCATTTGGTGCGTGCCATGGCCGATAGAACAGCATAAGACCACCGAAATCACCTCTGAGGCTGACATAGTCCGAAAAATGATCAAACAAAATAACAAACTCTGTCTACACTACAATGACAATGTCTTAGAAAAGGCCCACATATTTTATTCAACTATAGCGAGCACAATTTGTCAAATGTAAATGAACCGAACATTTTACCTGGTTATTTTTGCGTCGCCTGAACAAACGGGCTAAGATATTGCTGGTTCGACTTGAGTTTGGCGGCGGTGGAGCATTTTCGGGCATCAGATCAGGAGACGGACCGCCGTCCGCCCCAAACACATTCAATTCGGCGAAACATTCTGTTTCAATCATCTGAAAAATGTCCATAACTTATTATTAATTATTATTATTATTATTTGTTATTATTATTATTATTATTATTATTATAATTACTGTTATGATTTATCACTACTATTGATTTATTATTAATATGATTATAATTATTTCTAATTATGTGCATTCGTAAAACCAACGATACTAAACGTTTTCTCGTGAACAGCACATGTAACAATTGTAAAAAATTAACAAAGGAAAAATAGAAATCAACGTATTGCTACAAACAAACCAAAATTACAAATATTTTGTGTTAATTATTTAATTTTTGCTCCAGCCCTGTTGCGAATGTTTCTACCGATGTATGTTTGCCTACTTGATTAATTAGTAAAATCCAACACAAAACATTTCAACAAACAACATATCTCCTAACTTAGCTTTCGTTAGAAATTCTCAAACAAAACAAAACAACTATACCTCAAGCTGCCACGGAATCGAAACTGAGCCAGTGTTGAATTTTTCATAGAAATTACTATCGTCCTCGTCTAAACGTACGCCTTTCACCGTACTAAATTGTTCAATATCAAGCACATCTTTGGCGTACACAGCTCGAGGCTATAAACGTACAAAGCCGAATAAAATCCATGCGCCCGTATGTGTAAGGCTGGCGCTACAATTGTCTGGCGCCACAAATAAAAAATAGTTTACAAACTGTTACTCGGTGGCACGCGGCAATTTATACCGTTGTCGTACGGTGCCGGACCGGAGCGGGACGGCATTAAAATTGCCACAAAGTAAAATGCCGCTCAAACTGTAATAAGTAGTTACTGAAATGGAGTTTGCATTCTGTATTGTGAATACCTCATGTTCCAAATCTTGCTTTAACATCAAAAACTTCCTCGAAGCACTCAACACTTCGATGAAACGGATATACACATTTTCAAGAAAACACCAAAAAATTAGAAAAATTTAAAAAAATGAACCCGGAAGGAGTACTTATTTGAATAAAATACAGGCAAACATACATCAGGAATGAATGGGGATTCAATTTTTCCGGCTTCTAGTCGCTTGAAATTAATTGACGAGAAAAATCTATGTGTTTTCATCTCACGCGCGCCAAGCAACGTGCCCAAACGCAGTTTTGGGTCTTTTTGAAGCAGCTGAATAAATAAATGCAAAAACGAACATTAACATAACAATCCAAACACAATATCAGGACATGAATCAAGGTATAATATGGAACCTTTACACATATTTTTTGTTATAGCAATAAATTAACTGCTGTTGCAACCAAGATATCTATTTCTTATAACATGGACAGTAGCCTGCAAATTGCAAGCTCTCGAAACTATCCACAGACAATTTGGCTACAGTAATCCAAACTAAACATAGAGCAAAAGTCTCAAACAGTAAGACTATGTAATTAAAGATTCCAAAATTACGTCGTTAAGGTAAATATAGAGAAACTTTTGCGTACCCTTCGGCAGAGATCCTTCGCAAGATCTGAAAATTTAGTTGAGTACACTTCGTGTTCTTCACGAACTCTACGATCAACTTCCTCGCGTTTGACTTTCTCTTTACGCGACCGAAACGGAGCCTGAAACATGCGCAAAAACATAACTAATATTTCGTTCAACCACTGAAAACAAAAAAAAAACTATTACTGTTAATATTCCGATTCCGACATAAATTTTCCGCTATTCCGATCGTTATGCAACCAACGGTCGCTAACACGAGCTGAGTAAACCAACACAATTCAAAACTACCAATGTGTAAACCTCGGACTTTTTACAATTAACAATGCCCTTCATACAATTCGTATGGTAACGCTGAAAATCAAACAAACAGACTAATACGCTAGTTTCTGCTACGAATGAGCTATAATAGTTCCCTTGTACTAGCGCTGAAAATTGCGCTAAGTTGAGCGAGTTGAGCCCAGGTCCCAGAAAGTAACCTAAAGAAACTTCAAACATATTTCACACCAAATGAAAGGCCACAAACCTTTCCTTCAACCATTTCGTAGATCAAACATCCTAAACCCCACCAATCAACAGGATAGCCATAACGTTCGTTTTTGAGCACTTCCGGAGCTAAACATGAACACATTTTAAACCGAATGTTTCCGTTAATCTGCACAAAATTTTACTCAAACGCCAAAACTAATGATACAGTTAAACATTCGGATAACCCGTGTTGACACTACTTTTATTTTCGTCAGCAGTTACTGAGGATATGACAGCAAAACAGAATTTGTGGAAAACATCCGAATTTGAAAACATTGTCAAGCCGCGCGAATAGCCTGGTCGGTATAGCAAATCTCAATACCCACTTACCCTGTATTTCTATCAGTAAAAATTGCACTTCAAAATATATTTTAAAAAATACTTACCCATATATCCGACTGTACCAACGCGACCTTTTATATGCTCGTTGTTTTTCAATTGGATAGCTAAACCAAGATCCGATATTCTAACATGGCCTGGAAAAATATAGTCAAAAGTAAAACTGAGGTTAGCGATAGATATTGCACATTTTCAACACAGATACCAAATTTAAAATAGGTATTTTGACATGCAATAAACTCCCGATTTAAAATCAACAAAGCCATTATTACCCTTGTGTTTAGTTTTTCCATCATACTACCACGACAATAATCCACAAACATATATATTTCAATGCTTACCATAATCATCTAATAAAATATTTTCAGGCTTTAAATCTCTAAAACAAAACACAGCAAATTACTACTCAAACAAAGCATAGTACGATTTGGTAGTCACTGACGATAAAAATAGTCAAACAGGCTCATACAAAACAACACAAAGTGAAGATAAGCATTAAACATGATATAATACTACCAGTAATTACATCTAGGCCAGCTGAAGCTTATATTCAGCGATAGTAGTTTTATTATCTACCGTCTCGAATCTCACAAATACCCTCCCTATTTCCAAAACACTCCAGGGCTATAGCACAAATATAAAAAATCCCTTAACTGTTCTTCCTCCCGATGTTAGACTCCAATTCGAAAGCAAATGGTTTCGTCCTCACCTATATACAATGCGCTCAGCATGCAAATGTTGCAACCCAAGCGTAATCTCAGCAGCATAGAACACAACCCGAGGTTCGTCAAAGCCACCCGAATTCATATTGTGGATGTGGAACTTGAGATCGCCTCCGTTCATCAGTGTTAACACTAGACATAGCGCATCTTTGGTTTCGAATGCATATGCGAGGCTCACCTAGAATACATCATCCAAAATTTCAAACTTTCATATGTCAAACACAAACGATCGTGCATGTCTAACTAAGATTTTCGTTTAAAAAAAGCAAATTTATAGGTGAAAATTCCCATGCTCAGCATTTACCCTCGGGTTCCGAACCGGCTGGTTACAGTTCAAGCGAACCACATGCTTCGCAATGCAGCCCTACCGGCTGGTTACAGTTCAAGCGAACCACATGCTTCGCAACGCAGCCCTTCTTACATATGATTTTTTGCCCAGCACTCAGCGTTTAAACAATCTCACTAAACACAGTCTAAACTTAATTTTATCTAAACTCGTACTCTGAACAAATCATTAACACGGCCGCACCTACTGCACGAACCCTTCAAATTGCCTAGCAGTTAACCGCTGCACCACCCATCCAAAAACACTATGTTTCCATAAAAACCTACCACAAACCGCGAATTGACTTTAGCAATTTTCGCTAGGATTTGTTTTTCGTTCAGCGTCATTGATTCGCCTTTACGCTTTTTAATGCGTTTCTTTTCGAGTTTTTTCAACGCGTACATCTTGCCTGTGGAACGATTTTGACACGCACATACTTCACCGAAGCCGCCTTTGCCAAGCACACGGTACAGTCGGAATGTATGCTTTGTTACTGGACGTCTGAAATATAATCAAACTTTGTCGGCAAAAGCAGTAAAACTATTAAATTAAAACAGAATTCGTCCGATTTTAAACGGAATACTTTAATGCATAATTCAGCATTCAAATACGCAATATTGATTGCCACATCTTCTTTTGTTTGCAATTCTTTTACCTTTCAAGCCATTTCCACTGGAGGTAGCGGTGAAAATACATCGACTCCAAAAACTGTGCAAATGGTTGTTTGCCAAGGTAATCTCGGACCAGACTGAAACATTACCAAACAGCATATTAAATCAAATTATAGGAGTGCAGATAACAATAATGACATTGAACACGTTACAATATTTGCAGCACTAACTTTTTACAAGAACTATTTACATGCACTTGTATTGGTTTATAAGTAAACGTAAACAAAAAAGTTAGTTGGGTCGATGTCCATAAAATAGATCATTTCCGTGTTATTCACATAGTTTCTGGGCGCGGAAAACCTATATACAGCTTTAAACAGGAACTTGCTTTCTTTTTCACCGAAAAAGTTACCCCATACACATAATTTGAACAATTCTTAGTCTTAAAAAACTACGCAACAAACAACAATTAGGACGAACTTTTACCTGTTACCATATTTAGACGAGTGTAGTGGTCGCGGCAGAGTAAACAAGAATTCCTTTGCCAATAACTTAACCCTGTAGAATCCGTACAACATCCCCACGGTAGACTTACTTGCGGCATTGAGCAAACGTATCTTTAGTGACATCCGACGCACCAACCACGTCTCGTGCAGTTTGTACTGACTGATGACTAAGAATACAAGACGGTAGAGTGACCTGTGACTAAAATCAAAACAAGATATATTACAAAAAAATTCACTTCTTCATAAGTAGACCATACTTCAATAAAACTCTTAAACAACCGTAGTTTTCGCTACAAATACACTTCAAATTGCAACCAATCTTCTAGAAATTTACAATTGTAAACCGGTCCTGTTACTCTAGGCGAAGAAACAATACGCTTGCACGAAATAAGTAATTCCCATAAAGTAATTGCACCAGCTTAACAATACTAAATGATTTCGACTAAAATATATGACAAAATCATTCATAGCTTACCGACGACTCAAAGAACTTAGCAACAATATCTTTCGCTATTTGTAGCAAATTTTCACACGAGCACGTTTCGTAGTCCTCCTGCAAACAATTGACCATCTTACACGACCGTTAAAATTCGGACACGGGGTAACTGTTTAGGAGTCGACGTTTGTAACTGAAGATTTTTTATGTCTTGGATATTGAAGCCTTTTGGATTTAGAAGCAACACCCGTAGTGAAATCAAGCAGGCAGTAAACCAGCCCCAAGGATTAACTATAACCATCAGCCACAACATCTATGATTCTGTTCCATCTACAATAACACTGTAACTACTGTAAGCATCCGTTATTGCAGTATCCTTACTACCTACGGCACATCTGGCACTCTACGGTTAGTTGCTCAACATGTCAAAACAAGAAAACAACCATTCAAAGTTCAAACTTACAACTTCATGTAAAAACGAGCAACATGTAAAAAAGTCATGTTGTTCCGAATGAGCACAAAATTGTTTAAATAATTCATTTCCAATTGGCTGCTGTTCGACAATATAACCATACGACAAATCTGAAATACGCTGACCGTAGCACGTCATATATACATGGTTGCTTTTTTCAAAAATAATAGAAGAGAACATTTGGTAATTGCGGGAACTTTCTTTAAATTTTGCATGCTTTGCTTCTCAAAGGATGACATGTGAGGTACTATATATAATAACCGGATCGGCCTAAAACCAGAATAGTGAAGTGTGATTTATTAAAAAATTCTGCTTGGCGTCTCGCTCGCTTCGATTGCGGTGTACATAATGCATTAGTGTTCATATAACTTATCAGATCACTAATCTATTTGGTCCTGCCAAAACGTATATACTGTAATTTCCGGTCGTTATTATTTAAAAGATGTCAGAAAAGTTTGCACTTTGCGGTTAACTAGGTACATTCGTTTGCTTTTGCATTATCAGTGCTGAAGTTAGCTCAGTCGGAGACGGCAAATTTTGTGTTCTGATTGGAGTTTTATATTGTAATGAACTGACATAAAAAATATATCGGATTTCTGAACATTCGGTGTCTGGTGTCACTAAGAGAAAAGTCTGCGGACGCTTGGTAAACATGCGGGGTGCCTCCCAAAATATTGGAAATTGGCTACGATTCTTCAATCACTTTTGAACACCCTGGCGTCATTATCTTTTTGTAAAACACAGATAGAATAACTTCATCTGTCGAAATGTTTATAACAACAAGATTTCAGGTTTAGGTATTTTATTGCTTAAACATCTTTTCAAAACTTCTGTGCTAGCATTTATTACAGTTTTAATCTTAGACGCACCTAATTCGTTGCGAATATGAAGGCACTGAGAAATATGCGGAAACTGTAAATACGACCGCCACTTCTTGCTTCGACCACGACCTTTGTTGCCACCACCTAACAATGCAAATACATTTTAATCATTTCATTTAGAAATAGAACCAAGCTTACTAAATAGATTTATTTTTTAACACTATCTGTCTAGTTGCCATTACTTGCTCTGTAATCATACAACTGGGTCTATCAGACTTTCAAGAAAAGTTTATAAACTAACAATGCAGAGTTATAGTTAACAGATAAAATTAGCACAACTCTTTTACAATACCTACGTCCGTTCATAACTTTTCAAGCATATTTTCGAAAGTCTTGTTGAATGAAACACTTACTTATCATTTTTCAAAACATTTGCCGTTATTATATCATGCCATGAAACTTTAGAAGACAAAAATCAATACAAACATTTCACGTACGTATAGTTAACCTCACACAACGCTGCGGACTAAACATAAGTAACCATCTATATAGGTAACAAACAGTAAACATAAAAACATACTTTCACGTGCTTTGATATAAACGGTATTGGCAACAATGTTTTCAATTTCCATCAGAACACAACGAAGCAATTTACCAACGAATGGATTTAAAAAATACCACGAAAAAATCTCTGCATATCATTACTAGCATTATTACCTATTTTAAATTGATTTAGACAAATAACATTCTTTGAAACTGCAGAACAGCATTTTATTACATATATTTCGATTCTGTAAAAAATTTAAAAATTCAAGCTCTATAAACATGACTTTGTGCTTCAATGCACATACAAATGTATAAAATATAAATCTATATACAATAGTGTTTAACGTGCCCACCAGGTTAGCTTGTTGTCTCGGAAATACAGCATTGCGTGTGCATCTCCGTCTATAAATATGTTTATGACTACAGGTATAAAGCACTAGTACGTTTTGTTATGTGCTTTCAACCAGAGTGCAACAGGAATTATAAAATACCGGAATTGAAAAACAAACAATCAAAAAATTCATTTTTAAAGCTTAGCTTTTAAAGGTAAAATAGTTTAATTACTACTAGCGATGGGTATATACGGTTTATTGCAAAAATAAATATATAATAGCTATTTCAATACCGAAAATGCCGGAAACTTCCCGTGCAAAAATACCAGATTTATTACCCGAACCAGACAATGAAAAATATCGGATCTCCCTACCGGAACCGCAATTTCGGTTGCACCCTGTTTCCAACCTAAGTTACTAGTAGTTTCTTGCAGTCGGAAAACATGATGGTGATGATCAACGATATTTTCAATTAAAATATCGATATCGGACTCAGACTCCGATATTCGACATTGTCGAATGTATTTATTCCTCAAAAGTACAACATAACGCTATATTATATACACAATTAGTTATGGACAAAATCATAATATTTCGCTATATAAACTTAGTTTCTTGCAGTCGGAAAACATGATGGTGATGATCAACGATATTTTCAATTAAAATATCGATATCGGACTCAGACTCCGATATTCGACATTGTCGAATGTATTTATTCCTCAAAAGTACAACATAACGCTATACTATATACACAATTAGTTATGGACAAAATCATAATATTTCGCTATATAAACTTTGCTTGAAATAACAAAACAAGCACCCCAACAACCCCATTTAATACTGAAACTATTGTAAAAACAAAGTTACAATATATTATAGCAACTAAAGTTGTCCCGGGTCCCGGATTTTTAAAAGGGTCACTGCCCGACCAAGGCACCGATGCCGGTACCAACCGGGGATAAGTTAGAACACGTAAAGATAACTGTCAAAAGGAGCTACGATATATTATTAATACGTATATGGCGGCTAGCAGTGGACAAAACGAACTATTTATATATAAATAAATATATATACTGTGTAGTGAGCAAGTAAGTAGTATATACTAAATTAGCGTGATTATGTTTAACTTTCTCTGTTGATATGTATACGCTTAAATATCCGTCTTCTCCGGTTTTTTTGGCATCCGGTTAAACCCTGTATTCTAACATCATTCAGTTTAAGAATTTTAGGGCACCTACCAAATTTGTCTTGACCAATCTGAAAATAAATGGTTCTTTAATAATTAACCTTTATGCGGGTGTAGATAAACAATTTAGTATCTTTATTAATGAAACAAGAGCTTTTAATAAATGCGCCGTTGGGTTAACCTAGGATGCCGAAATGATTTGCCGGGTTCATTTGGGTTTCACTGAGTCAGTGACGCCCTCAATGCCAAGAGCTAAATCTCAGTATCTCTCAGCGCCCAAAAAAATGCCCAATATATTAGAGCTTGATAATACGTTTGCCTGGTATTATATTGAAAGCTGCACATCTCCACAGTGTTAATTCTTAAGTAATTCAATGAAATCAAGCTAGTCCTCGCGTAGAACACTCAGTACGTAAATAAGTATATATTATATCGGCCATCGGTTTATGAGAAACATTGACTTTCATTTCATATTGATTACTTTTGATTCTGTAAGACTTTCGTAGTATTCCTGTTTATTTGAGTTTTGTTTATCATTGAAACACGATAGTGTTTACAATATATGTTTCAAGCATCGAGAATGCACGCTTTTTGAAAGTTTTGCAGAATGTTCTCTGCAGGAAAGCAGAGCTTGAATGTGGTAACTTACGTATAGAATACCCTAATTATCCGCTTCTACACCATACACAAATTGGACAGCTAAACGTCTCATTTAAGTTGTTATTAAAAGTTTGATTTTTGTAATTTTTCGAAAAAATTGTATTACAAATATGGAATTACCATAGCTAGTCGATATTATTGTGTGATGCTAATGACACCGTGCAATAGATTACGTGTCCTTGCGATGTTGGTTCTACTGAAATTTCTAACTAGACAGTAATATTTTGTAATAACCTCCCATGCATTAGCTTAGAACAGGCTGCTTTTTGGTGGATTGCAATGGAGCAAGTGTACGCTTTAGACTTATATTTTGTTTAGGCTTAGGCGTACGCTTAGGAGTAGTCTTAGCATAAAACCTCACCGTATCCCATGTAAAAGAAAGAAACTAGGTAAAAGTGCCCCTAGAAGGGACAGATTGTGATATGTTTCGCTTGAAGC